>BMAO01004906.1:0-274587 GCA_019973975.1 Trichonephila clavata
ATTTTTTTTATTAGTGTGCATTGATTTTATTTCAAATAATATCCTTTTTATCCGAATCAGAAAACAAAAATTGTTTTCTTGCAAGTAACAACTTTCGACGGCAAAAGGGTGCAGAACGTTATTAGACATAACAGGTGCAGATGAGTCATGGGTGTAACCTATCGTGTGAGTTTTGAATAGGACAGGAAATTCCTTTCTTATCTCATCCCACTCCATAAAGCATGGGATTTTGACGATTATGTTGCATTTGATGGCGGACTACCTATTTGTAAAACTGATTCATGGTTTGATTCGTCGAAGACAACGAAAAGTGATTCTGATGCAGATGTTGATAATGAAACTCTGACATTTTCTAATGCCTTACATTGCTTGGGAAATGTGAAAACATACCATATGCAAGAGTATATGTATGTCGCTGTATTTTCTTGTTTACATAATGTTAAAAAAGAACTCTTTCAAGTCAATAATCAAAAAGATTTTCAAGCTTCTTCAGCCGGTATTTTTAAATTTCTAATTACCTGGTTCGTACTAGTACTAGTAGCTGTTGAATTATAATTGTAACATTTCCAAGTACTAATATTTTTTGTGCAGTTGCTTATTGTAGAATTTCCTAAAGGTAAATACAAAAAAATGCATTTTTTTTGGAACCCGTTATATCGAACAACTCCAATTTAACAAAAAAACATTCGTCGCGATGAATTCGTTACTTGGGGTCCGGCTGTATTTCCATAATTAATTTACCTGTTTCCATCAGTTTAATTTCATAATTGTAATTCTAATCTTAAACTTTTGTTATAGTTTATTGACTTCTATTTTATTCAAGTCCAGGATAGCTGTAATTATTCCTTTCACGTTGACAGCGTAGCCGCGGGAATCTCAAAATGGTCATGAACTGGTTGCGGGATGTCACGAGTTCAAACCCTAGTGCCACTAAAGTGCCCATATAGCACGTAAAATTTGTAAAGGTTAAGTTTTCTCAATGACGTAATGTGGTAGTTTGGAAAATAGTGCACCAGCTCAGGTATCTTTCGCGTCACTTGACTGTGGTTCAAAATTTATCAGGTCCAGTTGTCTTTGTTGTCCAGTTGTCCAGTTGTGTTGTTTTACAGCGTGACTTTAATGTACCACACATACATTCATTCACGATAAAAAGTCTAAAAATATTACATAAAAAACCCTGCCCCATCCTTTACAGATTGGAAAAAAAATCGCATTTAAAAGTGCTAAAACATTTTAACACTTAAAAAATAATCGAAAAGATTACTCAAGAAGCGTACGAATTTTTGAGCATATATTTATTATTTAAGAAATAATTATTACTTAAAATGAAAATTGATGGAAACGTTATCCTGGTAGTAGACTGGTAGAATGGCATAGGCTTGTCAAAAAGGTAATCAAAAACGCCATTTGCATTGCAATTATACCTCATTAGAATATGTCCATGTCGGCTAGTTAGCGCAGTTGGTTTGTGGCTGCCTTGTACGCCAAAGGTTGCGGGTTCAAACCCAGCCCAAATCGGGGGATTTTCATGATGCAGAAAATTGACAGTCGTCCATGTTGTATGATTGTGTGGAGTGGTAAAAATCACTAGAGTGCTTGTTTGGCTTGGGTGCTACTGGCAAAATTAAATTTCTGGAACAATTTAGCATCCCCAGAGCTCCCGTGCCTCCCATGGAGAGGAAACTAGGTGAAAATTACATCGATATTCCACCTATAAGGTGCCGCACTTAAAAATGATATCAACTCCCGGGTAATGTATTTGGTCTGCAAAGGTAAAATATCAAACCGTAGCTCCATTAGAAGCCACAAAACGAATCTTGTTCTGCCGACTATGACTTGAAGCATTCTGGCTGATAGTCGAACTTCTTCAGCAGCGGCAGTCTAGTAGTCAATGTCATGAACTAGTGCCTTTTATGTCATGAGTTCAAGTATGAATGCCACTGAAGACCCGTAGTGTAGAGGGGCGTGTGCATGTAAAATCTGTCTAGTTTCGAAGTCCTCTCGTTGGTGAGGAGTGGAAATTCGTAGAAGGGTTGCCGGTTTAGGTGTCGTCATCGTCACTCGATCATGTTTAAAATAGGGTTTCTCTGTATTGCAAAGATAATAAGCACTCATCCAGTGATTATAGGGACGACACTATCACTAGAAACTCAAAACGAATTAGCATCTTTGATAATAGAAATATTTTTAGTTTTAAAAGGGTTTATTTCTTTAAAAAAATCAAGTGCAATATTAAGAAGGAAATCTTCTTTTAATGTATTTTTTCTAATGTATGTTTTATATGGATTTCAGATTTTCAATTTTTCTTTTCACTCTTCATGGGATAGGAAATGTTGAAATAATTTAGTCTTACATGGCCGATGATAATTGAAAAGTCAAATGTATGTATTTAGTATTCTTATAATCCGCGACTTCTAAAAATTAAATTCCAATCGTTAAAAAGCAACTACGATCTCTTTGCTGTTTGAAAAATAATATCGATAATGGATTCCTTTTTTTAAAGTAATTTTGTTTCTTTTTAATACTTTTCCGTTTTTACGTTTCCGTTCTTCCTACGTATCTTAAAGATAATCTTTTTCGATTTATTTAAAATTCATTTTTGCAGAAATAATCTCCGCCAGCATTTGTCTGGAGAACGGATTTTTCTCGGGTTTAAAATTTTGTTTCCACACACCCTACTTTTTTCTCTCTTTTCTGAAACAATTACTTGAGTTGCAAATGTTTCTCACAAACACACAGAAAAATAAATGTTCTTAAATCTTAAAAGTCTTAAAATTCCTTACGCGTATTTAAAAAAAAAATTTACTTAAACGAAAATCTTGGAAGAAATGTAAATCACCTTAAAAAATAATTTATCATTGAGATTACTTAAGTATTTCTTCTTTTTTCTCTGTGAACTTAATCTTCGAAACATAATTTAAAATCTTTTGGCCGACAAGTGAAATGTTTGGATTTTATATTTGTAAGTACTTTATTTTCCTTTATATTTAAAAAATGATTTATCATTATTTGAGTTTTTTTTATAAGCATGAACTCATTTTTTTTTCTTCATATTGGCTGGTATTTCATGAAAATATAAACGGAAAAAAAGTGAAGAGAGAAAGATAAATTTTATGCTATAGACTTGCACTTCAGGAAATTTTGTTACTCTTGAAAATCTCCTTTTAATTTAAAAAATTAAAAATTTGTTTTTTATATTTTTTCAGTACCGTATATATAAGCCACTTTTTAAATATAGAATTAAGTGCTTCTACATTTTTAAAGGATATAAACAAGTTATAATTTTCATTCAACTATTATTTTATGTAATGTAAATTTTTGTCAAAGGAATTACTTTATTTCCTTTGACATTGTTTAATAGTCCATGGATTATAATTAAAAAAAACTGCGATTATTAATATTTTTTCTGGATTAGAAATGTACAATTTATATACAAGAAGTTGTGTGAAATTCGTATTCTAAGTAAAATATGCAATGCAAAAATTGTATACTATTTTGTCAAGAATATCACTGAATATTTAAGCAGTCCATTTTTAATACGCTAGTTTGTCAATAATTCACCATGGTTAATATGTGAAATATGTATAGTGTTGAATGTATTTTTTTGAAAAAATATGGTGAATGGTTAAAAATTGCTGTGGCTTTGTTTTAATACGTTGTATAATATTATTCTAAGCTACACAATTCAGTCAAATTAATCTTCGTTTACAATTTCGGAGAGTTGAAATTAAACAAAAACAAAATACTTTAAAATTTTGCATTGTTATTAATTTCCTGTTTGAGTATAGTATAATATATGAATTACTTACAAAATTGTTAAGTAACAAATATGAAGCTTTAATTTTATAAATGAGGTAAATAACTTTAATTTTTAGCAAATATTTTTAATGTTTTTCTTATATTTTAAATTATAACAATAAATAATTTTAATTTAACTAATTACTAATCGGTGCACAATATTTTTCGTTAACTTGTCTTTTGCTAACACAAATAGATTTAACGGTTTCCCCACACGGGAGCATGCGACATGTAGTTGTCCATGCGAGAAACATGGATTTTCTAAGTCCAAGCCACAAACGGAGATTGTTTGGCCTTGAGATTTATTAATGGTCATCGCGAAAGCGAGACAATCGGGAATTGAAGCCTTTTGAATGGTATTAAAGACTCTGACGGTATAAATGAAACACGTGGCAACATGACAATTTCCCCTTTAAACTTTCCAGTTAAAATAGTTGTTTCAAGAACATTTCCGGTAATTCTTTTAATGACCAAACGTGTACCATTGCATAATCTAGGTGGATTTATGTTTCGCAGCAGAATATCTGGCGAACAAATTTTCAACCGAAGATTGTGTGGTGGCATTCCTGGTATATCCAGAGAATTCAAAAATTCAGTTGGAAAATTCACAGCCTCACTTTCATCAACGACAGTGTCGATTGATTTAAAATCCCTTAGATCACCTGGCAACAACTGCTGTATCCGAAGTTTATTTCGTCAACATCAACATTTTTTGCTGCCAAAATAAACCGATTACTGAGCCAATCATCATCTTGAAAATTATTCACTATATCCGGGAAGACATTCTCAATCAGTAGATGTGTTCATGTGTTTTTCGTCGCAAAATATCTTCCTCCATGTTGTCTTTGTACTTATTCCGAAAGGTTTGAGGATTAGAAAGACCGAAGATGAAATAAGTATTGCGTCTAGCTCCCTAATTTCCCCCTATTTCAGCGAGTAACATTGTATGGATGACTCCATTGTATATCTTCAAAGTAGTACCTCCATGTAAAATATCTGGTTCAGTATAAGTGTAAAATTTTGTGCAAAATATGAATATTGTATAATTAGGTTAAAAAAAAATCAAAGTAATAAATACTTTCAAAACTAATTAAACTAATTAAAACTACTAAAGTAATCAAAACTTTTTATGAAACTGTGTATTAATATTACCATAGAATTTTCAATATCACGCGCGCAATTCGTTAAAACTTTATTTCGTTTCCCTCTTTAAAAAGATGGAGAAAATTTGCATTAAAATATCTGGGATTGTCGGATTAGAGAACTTCTTAGCCAACTTGGCGATATTTCTCAAAGTTTGAGTTTGACACTTAACAAACGTAACGTAATAAAGGTTAGACGTTTAATAAAAAACCGTTTAAAAAATTGCTTTTTGTAAAGATGCTAAATTACACTGTTTCAGTTATCTATACTAATATATAAAAGAAAGAGTATGTGTGTGTGTTTCACCTATTCCGACCAAATTAAGCAACCCAGGAGTATGAAACTTGGCATGTAGAAGCTATAGGTCGTTATGCTATTAACCTCGAAGAGTTTTTTTTCGAAATTTGCTTTAGAGTTTTTTAAAATTCAATTTGTATGCGATTTTACAGCTAAATGGAGACATGACGTCATCAGCCATGTCAAGACTTAACTTTGCGAAAATTAATATTTTGAGCAGTTTTGGAGGGGATTTTAGCACATTTAACTGTAAATATATTTATTTTAGTTGTATTTATTCATTTTTTAACTCTTTGTGGAGGAATTACATTTGTTTTTTCGAAAAAATAGTCTTAAAAAAATGCTTTTCTAAATTTTTATTTTTCCGATTGGCAGCACTAATTTGATAACAGTAGATATTTTCGTATTTGATTTCCAACGTATTATATCTTTTTCGTTTCTTTAAAAAAAAGGATGTTTTTTTATACAACTTTTTCAGACTAAATAATCATTCTATGCTGATGGAATGCGGTAATATGTACCATTAAAGTGTACTAATTACTAATATTCAGGCGATGTCATTTGATTCTAAGTTTAACTTTGGCGCCGAAAACCTGTGACATGATATGAATCTCAGACGGATTGTAATCAAGTTAAGTTTATCCACCGTATTGAATTTCTGTAACTGTGTATAATTTTTGTTCAAATTATTTCTTATTTCCTTTTGTGGTTTGTAATAATGCATGTTGATTGCGTAATGGAACAACTACCCATCTTGCAAGGCCTAAAGCTACTATTACAATTCAGTCTGAAAAAGGTTGCCTTCTTCGTAATTCCATGTAGTAAAATAGTACAAAAATGTAGCCTATAACAAAAATAAAAAGGCACTCACTTCAAACTAATTGGGAATGTCTCTATCCTGATTTTCCTCACAGCCAAATTGGTGACATGCAAATCACTCCTTTATATCAAAACAACAAATATTTTTTTTTGAAAAAGAAAGAATTATAAGATTTTGGTGGGAAATAGCACGATTTGCGTGGTCCAAATATTAACTGCGGTGATGTTAATACACAAGAATACAGATTTTTATTTACGTATAAGATTTTCTGACATGTTCCTTTTTTTTCTGTGGTGTTTATGGTAGTTTCATGTAAATCAGACCTTTGCTTATCTATTTAAGGTTGCTTTTCGGGTTTGAATTGATGTTTACTAGGTTACTTCATATATATTTGCGTTTATTTTATTCATGTTTAAATTTTTTATATTTTAAGGTTTTGTGGCAAAATTAAGGCTTAATTTTCTTTTGTTTTCTATAACCTTTTAATTTAAATTATGCTATATTTTCTATTTTAGTGTCTCACATATGCAAGTTGGCAATTGTTGCAATAATACGTCAGTACCTTTTCTTATTGTTATAAGCTATATTCTGGTACTATTTTGCTACATTGATGAAACATGGAATTTGCAGATAAAGGGTAAAAAGCAATAACATTTTTTGGAGCTTGCGTATTATTGCAAAAATTGCCAACTTAATTAATAACTCGCCAAATTGGCAACCATATGCTTCATTTCATGTAATGTCGCCAATAGGTTGCGATAATATGCAAGTACCATAGAAAATGACACTCCATTCAAACTAATTGGGATTATCAGATTGCCGATATATCATGATTTAAGTTAGAATTTATGATACTTACATATAAGCATCATCACAGCCAATTTGGTGCAATCCTAATCGCTTCTTGGTATTAAAACAACAAAGATTCTTAGATTTTCTGACATATTTTCCAGCATGTTATTAAATAGATTTTAGCATATGTTCTACATGCTGCTTATTTTATTTTTTCTCCTCATAGTTTTTATAACCGATAAGTAATCATTTTTTGATCTCATGTAAAGATGGTTAACTTTTATTCATCAAGAAGATCTTCATGGAAACTATTGATGTGATTGAATGCATAACAAAGTAATTTTCTTTTGCACTTCAAAATTCTGAGTTAATGCAATTTTTGTTGTGTTGCATTATGGTTTAATTTTCCTTCTGATAATCGGTTCTTCATATAGATTTGTGAAGATTTTATACATATGCGTTGTATATATTTGTTACATATATATACATTTCTATGACATTTTTTTTTTGGTTGAAAAAAGAGATTATTGCTTTTTTCTTTCATCAGCAAATACCATATTTTCATCATTACAGGAAAACGCTTTAGATATTGATTAATGTTGATCAGATTTTTTGTCACATTGCATATCATGGCTTAATTTTGCTACTGACAATCTTCAAATATATAAATTTATTTATACCTTTTGTGATCCAAAAATGTTTGTGGGAAAAAGATGCAGCTTGATACGATTTTCTCATATTTCTCTTTGGATTTCTTTAAAATTCAATGTTGATGTGATTTGACTTCTAATGACATCAAGGTTTTATTTTGCTTCTGATGTGTTCCTTATTTAGTTTTATGAAGATCATATAATTTATACATATGCTGTCCATATATGATATGTTTCAATGATCACTAATTATTTATCATTGTATTTTCTCATTTGTTTGTTCTTTACGACTGAATAACAAATATTTTTAATCGAAATATTGCAAAAAAGTATTGTTTAAAAATTAATTTTTTATCATCAAGGTTTAGTATTTCTCTCATTAGGTTCATAATTGTTTTTTTTTTATGTAGCACTTTTTAATCTGTTTTAGATGGGTTTTTTTTATTTTGGTTCTTGCTAATTTAATTTTTTCTCTATTGTATTACATCTAAATTTTACTTTAAATCTAATATAGATTTTGGATAGTATTACATCCATTCCTCATGTAATTTAATGCAACAGTGAATTTTTAACTTAATAGTTTATTATAATATAGGCCTATTTTAGATATTTTTTAAAATTTTAGTTTGTACTAATTTAATTTTTTTTCAATTGAAAGCTTCCTAATATTTTATTTATGATAGTATTTTTGTGAAATGGTTTATCATAATTATTTTTTTCTTCTGATTTATATATTTAATTTTATTTTACTCATAGTTTCCATAGCAGAAATATACTACTATTATCACTTTTCCGTTATAATTTGTATTTATATTTTCATTCCTATTTACCTTTTTAGCATGTTAATTTTCTCTCTTACATTACATACTTCATGTGAAATCATTCTTAACTGTTAAGCAAAATTTCAATATGAACACTCATAAAATAAAATAACTTCTAACATTTAGATACACTGCCCTGTAATGGCTCGATCCTCTTTAAAATGTATCATGTTTGCAAAAAAAAGCTGAATTTTTTTAAAAATTTAACCCGTGCGAAGAACGGGTACGACACATGTGAAATCAGTATTGCCAACTTGGCGAGTTATTTTGAACATTGGCATTGGTGCAATAAAATCTAAGAACCTACATTTTCTTCCATTGGAAAAGGTTACAACTTTTCGTGATATTTACGTATTAGAGTCACTGCAGCCAAAGTGGTACTTTTTTCACCAAAATTTAATTTTTTTCCTTATAAGACACATAAGAATTTGTTATTTTGATATCGTGGTGCAAATTTTGCTGCGGTGATGCCAATACATAAGTACCCTTTTCCTTTATTGGCAGATTCCATGTTTTTCCATTGTAACAAAAAAGTAGAAAAATGTAACTTTAGAAAATGACACTCAATGTAAACTGAGATTAACAGATTGTCAATATTGTGATTTTAAGTTAGAATTTCTATTTACGTATAATATTTTTTGTCATGCTTTTTTTTGTTCTGAGCTGCTAATGATAGTTTCATCAAAATCAAATCTTAATTTATCTATTTAAAGTAGCTTTTTGATTTGAATTAATATTATAATTTCAATATACTATATATAAGGTTACTTTTATATATTTTTACTTCTTTTTCAATTTTAAATATTTAAGATTTTTAGTTGTGCTTTTTTGTTGTTTATGGCAATTTTATCAAATTTAGGGCTTACTTTTTCTGTTTTAATAACCTTTTAATTTAAATTAAAATATTATAATTCCTATTTCAGTTCTGAACTAATACTCTATATTAGATGTATTACTGAGATGTTAGATAGTATTATATGAGGTATGGGTGCAATGCTAATTTAATTTTTTTTCTGTTGAATGCTTTCTAATATTTGTTATTCATGATAGCATTGAGTGAATCAGTTTATCATCATTCATTTTTTATTTCGGCTCATCTATTGCAGGTTATTTCACCCATAGTTCCCATAGCAGAAATTCACTACTGCTATCACTTTTCTGTAATAATTTTTATTTATATTTACATTCATTCATATCTATTTACTCTTTAGCTTGTTAATTTTCTCTCTTACATTGAAATATTTGTTTTTGTTAAATTATTATTTACTTTGAAGCCAAATTGCAATTTGTTTAAAATTATTTCTAATGTGAACATCCATTTGAAAAAAAAAATGCTTTTAATTTTTGGTTTTCTACTTTATACAGGGTATTACCCTCCCTAAAAAAATATTATAATTGCTATGATAGAAGAATTTTTGTTTTTAAAACTTAACCCGTGCGAAGAATGGGCATTTCAGCTAGTTTGTTATAAATGTGAGAAATTTTTTATTAAAATCCCATTGTTAACAAATGCAAAATTTTGCGCCATCTTGGCGGGGAGTAAGCAACGTCAACGTTTTACCCGCATAATTCCCGTTACTGTAGGAATATTGAGATAAAATATATCTTATGTTACTCGCTGATAATGTAGCTTTCCATTGTTGAAAGAATTTTTAAAATCGGACCAGAAGTTTCCGAGATTAGCCAGAACAAACAGACCGATCGACAGACAGACAAAAATTTTAAAAATTGATTTTTTTATATAAGTACCGTATACACCTTTAAATGCATTTAGTAAAAAGCTGCTAATTTGAAATTACAAACAAACACTTCAATTTTATTTATTTGTATAGATGTCTAATGGCAGCTTGAATGATGCTGAATGTGCAGTTCATGCACCATCTAATAAAGTTGCAGCAATGCCTGAAGATGCAACTGCCAACACTATTTTCTGCTGAGATCGCTTATTTTTGCAAGGATCAACGATATTAAAAATGTTTTACCGGTTCCACCTGGTGCGTCCGAGAAAAAAAGCCGCCTTGTTCATCATTAACAGCCAGCATAATCCGATTATAAACATTTTTTGTTCATCTGTCAGTAATGGCTCATTATTCGCAATAATTGTAGCTAAATCAACGTCATTATGCTGTTTTTCTCGTTGCAAATCACTGTTAACTAAGTCGGTGGCCGGGCGATCAGGTGATGGCATACCATAATGATTAAGGGGCAAATTTGAAATTAAAATACATAAATCCTCTATCAACACTAAGGCTTCATTATACATCTCTGGGGTGTAATCTATATTTGAACTTTGGTTTGTTTGCTTAACTCGGTGTAGTATGTCCTCAGTCATATAGTTTTTATATTTTTCCCACAAAGACGAGGATTGTGTTGGATAACATGTCGTCAAAATAATAGCAAACAGTTGACGAATGACATGCGGGGTTGATGTCAATCCTGCATCAGCGAGTGTTAGGTCCCAATTATATTGTCACCTTCCAGCAATTGCAACTCCTTACATGTATCTTGATATGTATTGAATACTTGACCATTAATTGTTCTCAAAAATTTGAAAGACGTTGGTACAGGAACATTCACTAACAATAAACGGAAAAAGAAGCACTCACATTGTTTTGGATGTACTGTGTAAAGTCGACCCAATACTTTGGGTTTGAATATGCCCGTGATTGAAGGATACACATCTCCTTGTTTGCGTGGATCCCATTTTTTACCTGAATTGTTCCATGTAAAATAGCGTGGGACATCGGTATATAACAAAGTTTTTGCAAATTGGCCGAACACATCAGGTTTTTGACACAATGTGAAGAATGCAGTTAGAGTCGTTTTTGGTGGCTCTCTAGTGCTCTTTGGAGAAAAATTTCTTCTGTGAAATAATACACGTTGACCGTTTTCAAGATGTACTGCTAGATGCTGGACAAAAGATTCTCTTTCATGTATAGAAAAACTGAGAATACGCCAGATAGCTTCGTTGCTGCTAATGTATCTACTCATTTGATATTGTGTTATTTCGTCATTTTTATTTATAATTCTTACTTCAAATACAGCTAAATCACTGCCCTTATTAACGTATTTGCAAATATATTTATTTGATTTTACGGAATTGAAAACTCGACATTAATATGGGCTTTATACGTTTTAGAAAGCAATCTTGAGTATGGTACCACCCACTGATTGTCAATTTCAACTTGATTTGTAGAATTTGACATTCGCATTGTGAATATGTGGCCACCATTCTCAAAGTTTCGGCGGCGATACAATGGATAACCGTCGATATCAGTAACAGTATCATTCGTATATTGTTTTGGAAAACGCTTCTCACATTTTCCATTTTCCATACATGGCGATGTCATATTAAAAATACCGCACGGTCCATGGATCATGTGACTGGTAACAATATCAAATAATTCTTGGTCAATTAATGGATCAGGAATTTCAGCTGAAATTATTTTAACTCCAAGCCAAATCAAAATGTAGGCATGAGGCAAGCCTCGTTTTTGCCACTCAATTGAATATATCCAGCATCGAGTCTGGCTGAAAACTGAATATTTTACGATTAAATCCACCAAGGATTTTAATTTTTGCTTGAAAATACGTGCAGTGACATCGTGACGATGTATTGATTTTTGGCCTGGTAATAGTAAATTTTGTATTTCCTCCCAATGTGGATTACATGTAAATGTGATGAACAGATCCGGACGACCGTAATGACGTACGTAAGTCATCGCATCTTGTATGTATTCCTGCATGTTCCGTGGACTTCCAATGTAGCTTAGAAGGTAAAATAAAGGCTTTTCCGATGCCGTTGATGTGTAATTTTCCATCGATGTTTCCGGTAATAGCATCTCATAAGTGAATGTACTCCTCTGATCGTAATTTAGCTTGGTTGAATAGAATAAATCTCAAACATTCGCTTTCAATCTTAGCGTACATGTCCACAACGTATTGATGATAAAGCTGAAGATATCGAAGGATATAGTTGTCCTGATTAATTCTAATCATCAGTCGGTAAGCGTAGTAGTTCATCGAACTTACTTTTTTGTGTGTTTCATTACCAGTTACTGGATCATACTGTTTAATGTTGATGTGATATTGATCCTGTCCTTGCCAGAATATCACTGGATATTGGAGTGCGTCATATGAACGGTGCAGGTCAGAAATCATACTTATAGTGCTGTCTCGACGTGTGATTTTGATAGCCCTGTTATCAACTGGATCACCGACCATAATTACAGCAACCTCATCTACGGTTGGAGCGTTGAACCTACCAGCGTGTTCTCCTGCTGGTGTTTTTTCAGCTTTGATGATGATTTGATAATTGTCATTTCTTAATTGGGGCGATACTCGTTTGAACAATTGAATAAGTTGATTATGATTTTCTAAAAATGTTTCGAATAATTCCACAATTGCTCTGTCTTCTTCTCGTTCGATGAAATTATACTGGCATCGAGTTGTCAAGCGTTCTTCACAGTTACCCATAAAATAGACTTGGAGAAACTTCGGGTCATCATTCTGTATCGGCATCAACGACCCAATCTTATGGTATACCTGGCCTTGTATTTTAAATGTAGTTTCAAAATTACGTCCATTAGATGCTAGATCACAAATTTTGGTTGCCCCAAATGACGTCATTTGGAAGCAAGAATTGAATTTGCGAATTTTGCGCAAAAATAATTTTGAATCATCTGATTGGCCATCAAGAAGAGATTTTAAAGTTTCCGGTGGAGTAGGAAGAGGTAACAGTATAACTTTTCCTGGTGCGCAACACATGCTGGAGGTTTCATTGCGGAATTTTAATGCCTGACAATACGGGCATACTTTATCCATTGCACCGATGGTAATTTTAGAATTTGCAGAGTAATTGATGTCTGGTGCATATTCAAACGCAAGACGAAAAAATGATGCACGGGATAATGCACGTCTGGTTTGCTGTCTATCCAGTTCCCGCACTCTAAATGTTGCTATGTGGTGTTCCCGCGCAGCACTGTTTCTTGATATATTCTGTCGCAGACGTTCATCACGCTGTCGTTTAGACTTCTGTATGCGACTCTCTGATATCCTTATTCTTTGAGTTGTGTTTCTTGCCGCGATTTGTTCTTCCGATTGATGAGCTCTTTCAAGACGTTTGCGTCGTGCCTCTTTGCTACGGTTGCATAGTTTAGATTTTTTTGGTGGCATTTTACTGAAAATAACAGTCAAAACAAACCTTATAGAAAAAATTTAAATAAAATCGGACGAAGAAAATGAGAAGTTAGCTAGTAATACTTACACGTTTTTAAATTTATTGTAACGTTTTTTGAATATCACTGTTAAAGTGGTATGAAAATCAACACTGACAACTATCGTTCACCTTCTTTTAGCTTTAATGATTTATGTTAAAATATTCTAATAAACTTCGAAATAATCATATATCATTTCCCACAAACCTCTTCATATCTCTTACATAAGAATAATGTTTTATTTCATTTATTTTCGCTCGCGCTCCGCTTCTCTGGTTCATTTGCTGGAGTTGAGTGAATATGCTGACATGACAATAATTATGCATAATTTTTTTTTGCTGATTCAGCCACGCGCTACAGTGGATTTGTTGTGAAACGTTGATTTGATTTTATACTGAGCTATTCCATGCAGTTAAATTAATTTTCGCTCATAATTTCGGAGAGTTGAACTTAAGCATAAAACATCATATTTTTAATTTTGCATTTTATTAATCTCCTATTTGCGTATAATGTAACAGAATAGCAACATAGATATATTTAATTTATAATCGAGGTAAATAATACTGATTTCTACCAATTTTTAATACTATATTACGGTTAAAATCCGTACTTTTAAGCAATTTTTTCAATCTTCGCACAGGAATTGGATAACATTATTCTACAAACGAAAAAAAAGTTTAGTACGATAATTTCAATAAATGACGAAGTTATTTAATGTTGAGTTAAAATTTTGAGTATTTTTTAAAAAAACGTAGAAAAAAAGTTTTTGGCATTTTAATTTTTAAATGACTGATTCAAAAAGAAAAAAGCATGACATTATTTAGTAAAAAATATCGTTTTAATAACACGAAAATAAATTCATACGCAACGATTTAGAAATTTTTTTTCATAAAACACATCAGTTTTTAAGATATTTAAAAAAAATCTTAAAAAATAGAAAATATCATTATTTTGCAAATACAATTATACCGTATCATGACGAAAGAAATGATCTTTCCGATTCCGTAATTATTTTTTGTCTGATTTAAAAAACAAAAATCGGATGGCTGTATAAATAACGTCGAGAGTACCGAAAAACTTTCACCCTCTGTTGCAATATCTGCTTCCACAGACACATGAGCATTTCTTACGGGAACCTGGCAACGTTTTTTCCGGATTCTTAGAAAAATTATGGTGTGATTAATGGAAATAAAAACCATCCTGTGTTCTAAGTTGGACGAAATGACACACAATATGCAAAATTATATTATAATCGGTTGAGTAGTTTCGGAGTCATTCGCGGACAAACACTGTGACACGTATATTTTATATATCAAGATATACAATAGTACTGGTCAGGCATTGAAAGAACATAACTTGATTGTCCGAAAAGTAGATCATAAGGTAGAGAAGATCTCGACAAAGAGAACCTGGGCAGTGTTCAAACTCTGCATGCACATTTGCTGGAAATTCAGGAATTTGCACGAGAAATGATCAGCATTGCATCTGATATGATGAAAACTCTTTAATTCAACTTCTCTGAGTCTCTTCAATCCTAGACGACATGAATTATACCCAGTACCTAAATGAAAGTGGAAAGGACCGCACGTTGTGATGAAGATAATAAATCATCTGGTATACACAATACAGAAATTGTCTTCCGTAAAGCCGAAAGTCACACGTCCATACTCTGGCACCATACAATAGATCGACACCATACTGGGATGTGCCATCTGTAAGAGAGAGGCAGTGGAACAAGCCACGTGTGTTATTTTCCTTGCAGCGTCTTTGTTGACGCTGATTGACGGAAGATTGAGTTTTACTGGCAAAATTGCCACACATAATTTCTTACACTTTTAATTCCAAAAGACTTTTCATTTCTTCTTCATTTGCTCTCAACTTACCTTGGATAGCTTTCATCTCATCTTCACCAGGAGTCAGTTTATTACTAGATATAAGGATCTTTAAAGCGTCTTTGTCTATTCCGTGTCTCTTGTCTTAGGTGTCATCCATTATGAATTGAGACTGACGAATTCCCTCTTTTGAAACTAGATATTACAATTCTTTGCATGTAAATATTCCCACGAGAAGAGCAGTATCGCTGGGAAAACAACGTGCTTGGCGTGTTTCACTTTCAAATATTCGCACATTTATCGAATTTTTTTAATTTAATGCACTGCAAGCGACCACAACTCAACAATAGGGACATGAGAGATATTAAAGCAAAATTTGTTAGAGATAATACACATCCGCAGTAAAGGTTTGATGATTGAAAATTCAGACTTCTACGCGGTGAGGAAGACGATTGAATGAGTACTGAAGTTTGCCCCCGCCACAGCTGGCAATGTAACCGTTTTTCGAAAAATATTTTACAGATAAAGCTTAGCAATAGCTTATGAATTATTAAAAAAAAACATTTAAATTCTTTTACAAATTTATTTGAATCGTGTAAAGAAAGACCTCTCATACACAGATATATGTTTTTAATAAATATGAAGTTGTGCTTTTTTTTTGTTGTTGTTGTTTTTTGTATATAGTAGATAAAATGATCTTTGTATACAGCATTAAAATAATTAATAAGCCTTTCTATCAACTCACTTTTCAACTGTAAATTAGGACTTAATTTTCATTTAACAACTAATACCTGTAATATTTCCTTTTCATCAAACATTTAAATATCTGCACCTGTAACTTCGATGCAACCAACAAACAATGGCTTTTGTTCTGAGATTTTAAGCATTGTTCGCATTTTAAGCAATTTCCCAAAACGTTGCTCTAACAAACTGATGACTTTTGAGAGAGTATTCAAATTCCTTGCTAAGAGGTTTTAATGTGTTCGTGTTAATTGATTTGGAATACACAATGCTAAGACGATAATGTTCGAATTAAGAGGTCTCTTGAGATTCAAAATGGCATAACTGATATAACAAAGCAACTATAAATGTTTTGATCTAAGTTTATTAACATGCATTAATTATTTTATTCAAAATTCACTTTATTTTCTCTCGTCTAAGCAAAGGAATACGAGTAAATTAGCAGTTTTCAAAGGAAGTAATTCAGTCGTTTCTGTCTTTCTTTAATAACAGGCTTTGTTGATTCACATTAAAACTTCATTAATTATAGAATAATTGAAAATAATAGTTAGAATTATTATCGCACATATTTTTCTCATCTAAACGTTTCTGTTGTTAACCTTAACAGAATGCTCAAAATTTTATTGGTGTCTAATAGAACATAAATATTTATATCATATTTCGTGCAGCCCAAAAGAGCGGTTTGAAGGAGTTGGATTTAATGTATAAATAGTTCCGAAAATTGGCATGAGAAAACTATTTAAAATTGAAAACTATTAAATTGAAATAATTGAAAACTATTACATTCATTCATTCAGTATTTATGTTTTTTATATCAGATGTAAAATGTCAGAGTTCTCTCTTTTATTCAGATATCTAGTTTTCTCCTCTCTTCTAATAGACAGATCTTCTATTTCCAGTTCACTACTGATAACTTATAAAATAAGAGTGTGGAGATGAAAATAATTAAATCTCCTTATGTAATATTTCAAATAATAAACTTATAGTTTACAAAATAGTTTGCTGGAGTATTAAATATCTTAAGAATTTTGCTCAAATATTTTACATTACAGTTATAAATGTGGGAATCTAACCAAAATCTTCCAAAAAAGTTAGATTCTTTAGATAGGGGTTTTTTTTATTTGGTGGGGTGTCTAGGGGTGTTTACGATGTATGGGTAAACTTTGAGAAATAGAATAGACAAAATAGTTTAAAGAAACTAAATAATTTATTACAAGTTATAGGAAAATATTTACATGGGGAATATTTACAAAATAGAAATTAGGACATGCAGATATTTATATAGGAAAATTTATAGGCAAATATTAATGTAGAAACATTAATATAAGAAGGATAGATATAATCAATCCCTTCTGGGAGGACGTTAGAGATTAAATAAAACTCATTATAGGATGTGCAGGTGACTTACCGCCAGTTGTGGCGAAAGAGCGTGGACGCGCTAAAACGATGCTTCCTAGTCGATGGTTAGTGGGCCTCTGACGAGAAAAATCGCGTCAGCGTTTTAATAATCACGCTAGATGGCGTTGCTGTGGAATGCTGTTTTTGACTAAAATTGCCGTCCTCCACAAAGGGATTATCTAACCTTTTACAAAAAGAAAAAGTTCTATGGGATATCCTACATATATGCACGTAAAGCGAAGCTATGCGCAGGGTGATTTTAAAATCATGGGAGAAACTTTGAGATTGTAGAGCTCGCTAAAACAAACAATATTTGTTTGGAATATACAATGGTGGAAGGGCCGCATTGAGGCACAAACAGATAAAAGTAACACATTAACGGAAACAAAAATTTCATTAGCAGCATACTTAACGAGTGATTCCGTAGGGAAAATGTTAAAACAGTTTTAGAAATTGCCTCCACCAACAGTCCAACAGTAAAACTCTCCAAACGGTTGGTTGACGGACATGTAGGCGACTTGATACAAGCTTTGTATTCGTATTTAATACCTTGTTTCATCCACAGGGTCCAACGTGACTTCTTAATGGTGTACTTAGTCCTATGTGTATACAATTCTCCGTTTACCCATTCCTTCAGTATTGGCGATAAATGAACCATTTTCACACAGCTGTCGATGTAATCGCTGAAACATGTTTTGTTTCAACTTGCGTCTACTTGGAGAGCGTTCCCGATACAGCTGTGGCGCTGCTGTGCTGTTACCATTAGCAGCACCATGTCTGCCTTTTCGCCATTAGTAAAATCACCATAACGACCGAAATCTCAAACTCAAATGCCAATTTTGGTGGCGCAGTCTTTCTTTGTCACCCTGTTTTTCTGCCTTTACCAATCGCCAATAGTGTTGGTGAATCACGGCATAAAATTCTTCAAGCATGCATGACGGTTGGTGGATGCAATTTCCAAAACTGTTTTAACATATTCTTTACGGAATCACTCGAAAAGAATGCTTCTAATGATCATTTTATGTTCCCATTAATGTGTTCTTTTTCTGTTTGTGCTTAACAACGTGGCACTTACGTCCATATATTCCGCAACAAAAATTGTTTGTTTTAGTGAACTCTACCACCCCTCAAAGTTTCTCCCATGATTTTAGAGTCACCCTGTATAAATGCATAAAGAAATATTCGTACCCTACGCAGCTGTAAAGTATTTAATATATTTTAATGAATGTTAATTTACATTTCATAGCCAAAAAATTTGATGGACACGCAAAGCGTGGGGTTGATCGCGACTTTTGTCTGCATTATGTGAGTCATGTCGTGGTTCGAAAACTTGGTGCTATGAAAGGCCTGCCGAGTAGAAAGATCGTTGCACGTTAAATTTGTCGATGTTCAAAGTTTTCACAAAGATATGGCTTTGTGTGGAAGTTTGGAGGAGGAGATGCCAACTTAGGTATCATGTTCACCACTCCTGACCATGATCAGTCAACACCAACCCTCGTGTTGCTTCGGAGTGCGTCGGAAATAATTAATCTCAATCAATGACACTTATTCGTAGAGGTTACAGTATAATTTAATGACATTTCATTATCAAAACCTAGGATTTAAAAAAATAATTTAAGGAAAAGTACATGATTACATTTGTTTACTAGTAATAATTGTTTTTATTTTTAAAAAAAACAGTCATTTTTCTTTCTCAATCTTTAACCGGCATTTGAATACTAATACGTATCCAAAAACAACAGCCGGGTTGGGTGAACGAGTGTTTTATTAGCATTGCCCTATAAAGCAACTCGAAGGCTTCTGGCGAAGGACCTCGTCATTTTGAACGATGAGGACGACACTTGCGCTGGCACTACCTACTCCAAACCACCACATTACACTTGTGGCGGCTTTGGACGCTCAGAAAATGTTGGATCCGAATTAAGTACATTCATGATAGAAGTTTAATATATATATTTTACTCTTCATCAAAATTACTTATACGTGGGGAGCGCCTTACCTAACCCAATCTTGACATATTATGGATTACATTAATATTACTTATTTTTACCCGAAATCTCCATTCAGCTAAGCTTGAAGCATGAACTACTATCTTCAATGCAAATTTATTTGGGTCCTTTCCCTAGTTTATTTCGCTGTTACACTATCAATGACTTCAGAGACTTTACTAATTATTTTACTGACGCCCTCGTGCGCTTCGTGGCATGCTCGTGTAATAATTATCAAATTCTCTCCTAGCTCTTCGCTACCAATTCCGTATAAATAGCAATGTGTGTTTGCATATATCAGACATCAAGTCTAATGGTAAAGATAGGGAAACGCGTATATGAGAATTTGCTACACTCTTGAGGAAGACATTACAAAATAGTTAGATAACACGTTAATATTGAACGATTTCTTTTACACTAAGAGTACTTAGTGAATGTACAAACTTCATATTTTTGAGCACAGAGTATGAATAGAGAGGAAATCACATGAATTAGTATAACTGATGTTTTGATAATTAATTACTTATAATTAGTTAGTAGTTCTTTTGCTTGGAAAGAAATATTGAAAGTAAATATATAAATATCTAACTGTATATCTTGGATTATACAGAAGATATTTCAATTGATTTTTATTTCAATTTTCATAAAAATTTCTCTTTCACTTCCTAGTTACTCAGTTTTCTAAGTGTTATTTTATATTTCAGTCAGAATTCACATGCTATATATTTTAAAAAAAGTGTCTCATCTTTTAACGTGAGGAATAAAAAAATCTGGTACATTTGCATATTAACTTGAATCAAACGTTCAGTTTTAAGACATTGACACGTTATGAAATAGGTTTAAGTCTGCAATTTTAGTCCTGAGTCAAAAAGTTTGCTACTATATTACGCTATTTATATACGTAGTAGAATACAAAAGTTATACCGGACTGAGTCTATAACGTGAAACATTTTTAACACGCTTTTATAAGTTTCACTTGCATGTAACGGAATCTTGGAACTCGATTTTCACCCATTTAAAAAGGTCAAACTAATTCGAAATTTTGCACACTTGTCAAGGACCGATGACAATACAATAATTTCATAATTTTGTTCTATCGTCAGGATCGTCAGGCATCAGGATAATCAGATTTGGTGACAATTCTATATATCATTTCCAGATTTGGCAACTTATTGCATGTACAATTTTCAGATTTGGCGACTAATTCGATATACCATTTTCAGATTTGGCGACTAATTCCAAATGCCATTTCCAGATTTGGTGACAAAAAGAAAAAGGTGTGGCCCTACAACGATTATTTTTAATTTAAAGCTATTTATATGCAAGTATAAAATACACTTGTGTGGTTTATAAAAATAAAACAAAAAAAAAGTGTTCTGTATGTGAGAAAGTGGAGGGTGGGTCTGTGTTATTAATTTCTCACTATAATATAAACATTGTTCTAAAAATGAAAATAAAAAAAAGGTTCGTGATGTGAAAAAAATAATTATGTTCTAACTGCCAAATATTTTTTTTTATTTTTATAAAGCAATGCTTTTGGAAGTGATGATACGAATTAACATTATAGCAATACGTTTAAAAGGGTGAAAAACAATTGACACTTAATATTACTATGTTTTTATTACCTCGCTTTCTTTAATGTCTGTCCGGGTGGAATTTTGTAATTGATTTTAAACTGCGTGATTTTCCAATGAGCTAGAGATTTGAAATTTGGACCATATCTCAGAAGTGGATGACAATGCATGAAATTGTGAAAAAAGAAGGGGGAAAAAAAAGAAGCAAAAAAGAGAAGGAGGAATTTTTTATACTTTTTAGTCCTTTATAAAAAATGGTACATAAAATTTTTTTTAATTCGAACTTTTTCTTCTT
Organism: Trichonephila clavata; assembly: GCA_019973975.1. Taxonomy (NCBI): domain Eukaryota; kingdom Metazoa; phylum Arthropoda; class Arachnida; order Araneae; family Nephilidae; genus Trichonephila; species Trichonephila clavata. The sequence continues at coordinate 21,366 of BMAO01004906.1, forward strand.
ACCACACATTTTATTTGTTTGATCTGTTCTATAGAGACAGAATATAATACATATAATTATACGGGACTCATCCGAGGACCTGTAAACGGAGAGAATAAATACCCTTCAGACCCTTCAATCAATATCCATTGAAGAGCAAGACTAATTCCAGCAGCCACGCAATTCCAGCTTCAAGTATCAAACTAAAGGATAAATTCAACAATGAATAAATGATAGTTTCAAAAACTAAAAAACACGCTTATATTGTAGATCGAACTAAAAAATGAGAAATAAATTATAATTTTAAAAAAAATAAAAAACACGCTTTTATACTGAATCGAACTAAAAAGTAAAAAAAATAATTCTTAATATACGAATAAAATGATGAACGAGAAAATTAATGTCAGTGTGGTAAAAGCGTGGGGGGCCAAATCAGGCAAAATTCTACATGAAATGTTACAAGATACAATAAATAATCTAAAAACTTCAGCCGTTCTTAAAAATAGTACAGAACTTATTGCACAAATTAAAGATAAAAAGATATTTTCAGTATTTAGTTTAGATTTTGAGGATCTTTTTAACTCAATTAATATTGATGATATGATAAAAACACTAGTAAAATTACATAAAGATAATTTGTTTAAAAATATCAAATATGATAGATTTGGTTCTCTACTTAGGTTAGTTCTAAAAGAGAATTATGTTTATCATAATGGTAATTATTTATCAACAGATTAAGGGTCTACCACAAGGTGGCCCAGCTAGCAACTGTCTTGCAATTTATATTTACATTATTTTGAAAATATTTTCACAGACAACTTAGAATTTTACTTTTTTTGTTATATAGATGATATAATCCTTTTTGGCAAGCAAGACAACTTTAAACCTAATATTAATTTTTATCCACAATATCTTAATTTCATACAGACAAATAGTAACAGTTATGAAGCAAATTTTCTTGATATAGAAATTAAATTAAAAGATTATAAAATAGTTACTAATATTTATGATAAACGAGAAGACTAATTTCAATATTATAAAAGTACCGTATTGGGAGAGTAATGTGCATGTATCTGTATTCAGAAATATTGTTCTTAATTACACACTACGCAATAAATTTCTAGTTTCTAATAAATCAGAAAAAAATAAAAAACTATAAACATTTTACTAATTACTGTTTAATTCAAAACTACCCAATTAATTTTATTAATAGATATTTAAATAAAGAAATTCTAAATAGTAAGGATTAAATTTCCATAGATTTAAAAGGTTTATATTATAGATTTATTATTCTTCCTAGATAGTTTTAAATACCCCCAGTTTCTAGTTTTAGATAAAATTTCTTTTTTAAAATTTATTATAACTTTAAAATCATATTAAGAGTTTCTAATATAATGGTAGTATGTTTACAATTCTTATTTTATTATTTCCATTCTTTTCATACTTTTGCTAAGTGCTATTTTTCAGCCTTTGCTTTGTTTTGAAATTGTATTTGGGTCCAGAATCTGGCAATAACCTGTCCAGAATCTGGCCAGAATCTGGCAATAATAATCTGTTTATTGTACTCAGATTTAGCGCGGGCTCTGCATTTCAGTATGCAATTTTTAGGTAAGTTACCTTTTCCTTATAATGGATTTAGATTTCCTATCCATTATTTCCAATTGGTATTTGCTCGGTATTGTGAACAGAAAAAGGGGGGAGGTTGGCTGGCCAAAAAACATGTTCAACCCCACTTTTGTACAAAAAAAAAAAAATTTTTTTTAAGGAAAATTTTATGTATACAAGCTGTCCTAAGTCAGCAATGTTGATAATACTGAAGCATCCATTCTTTTATATTTTACTCTGTTATTTCAAATTTTCATATCTCCTTCTAAATTCTGTTGTCTTGTTATCTAGCAATTGCTATTCTTTTAAGCATTAATCATGTTAATTCATCTATCTCTTGTAGAGAAATTTTGATTATATATATATATATGGTTAAGTTGCATATATGTTTTTAAATAAAAATGTAGAACACGAAGCTGGAACATGACATTAAGTTAAGAAACTTTTAAAAAGTTTTGAAGCTCGAAAAAAATATTCCTTCATAAAGTTTTCGCGAATGTTATAATTTAAGTTTCTTCTTTCTCCACTTTACTTCCAATTCAATTTTACTTTTAGAAATGAAGAGGCCGAAAAAAATTGTTTGAAGAATTACTACAGAAGATACAGTTTTCATTGTGAAGAAAATAATAAATTTTTTCCCTTTGAATTTACTTTCCATTTAAAATATTCATATTCCGTTCAGAATAGAGAAACTGTTGAAAGAGTGTTGGACAAAGTAGGGAGTTTACTCCAAGATTTTGAGAGCCCTGAAATATATACAGGAACGTTTTATTTGACTGGCTAATTTAGCAATTTTTCTTTAAAACAGATAAAAATAAGCTAAAATAGCTAGTCAATAAATAATTATTTAGCTATGTGCCACCCAAATAATAAAGATAGTAAAAATGTTGTTGGATGCTATAAATATTATTGCTTGTCTAGTGTGACGTTTTCGTTACTCACAGCTACAAAGTCGGCTTCTTTATGTAGATAGTACAACACCGTTCAAAAGCACACATGCACCCAAAAGTTTTGCGGGATATTTCATCTGACATCTCCCGACAACAAATGATTGTGAGAAAAACACCATTTCGTCCACGAGCTGGACACTTAACTGAAATTCGAGGGAAGAGAGGCAACCGCCTCACACTGTTGTTGTTGTTGTTGCTAATAACTCCTGGGTCTGACGAAGTCAGACAAGATCAATTAAATCGTTGACTCTCAAAACGTTCAGCACAAGAAAGGGATCCGTGCAGATATCTTTAATTGTGAGATCCATACAAAGCATTATGTGCTCCGGGGAAGCCTGGTGATCTTGACACCTTGCTCAGATTGAGATCTTCTTGTTCTCTGATATTGAAATGCACTTGATGTGACCACTAGCAAGACGAGAAAGTGTAGTCTGGGAACATCTATCACACTTGAGGGCTAGGACCCATCCGGATCTATTACCTGCATACCAATGATGAGTGAAAGGCGCCCTCCACTCTACAAAATTTTGAGATTTTTTTAACGAGTATAATTTCTAGGTAGGTAAAGGTGGATGTAGAAGGAGTTGGAAGATTACAGCCCTCCTTTGCTAGTTTGTCCACCATTTCATTGCCATAAAGTTCGACGTGAGGTGGGATCCCCTGAAAATGAATATCATTATGTAGCGATATATGGTTCAGTTTGTGTAAGAGGGAAACACTGGACCACACCCCAAGAGATTAGAAAAGACAGTCCGTTTGAAACACCAAGAAGATGAGTTGTGTTTACCTTCTCCTTCACATATATCATATTCTGTAGTATTGAAATAATTATTAGTACGAATAACTGCTATTTAAATGCAAGTACTGTAATTAATAGCTGTAGACGTAAATAAATGAATTATTTAATTTCTTAGCCCTCACTCTGCCATTAAATTTCTCAAACGTCAAACAGACTGAGTGTTTGTGGACAACCTACTCTCAAGGAACACGATGGTTTTGACTACAGGCGTCGTAATTCTGAATCCCGGTCACGTGACATGCGCGACACCTCACCGATTCAAATTCGCCCACCACACTAACTTGAGAACTTTGACGATGAGAGACGACCTAATGAGCCTCTGAAACTCCCCGATGGTTCTTGAGTAGCTTAAGGACTCCAAGCCCCGATTACATCATGCATTTGGATTGTAAATTAGATCGCATTTTTCTGCTACCTATGTAAATCATAATTTTTTGTAAATTTTACGTACATAAGGAATAATAAGTTATGAAGTTTTCTTTCTCAATAATTCTCTCCAAAAGGACTTTACATAATTATGCACTTTTATTGACATTGCCCAAGTGACATACATTTGTATGGCACAGTTTGGATAAAATAATGATTGAAAATGAGAAAAAAAAGTCGAAGAATTTTTGGTGGAAAGAAAATTTGGTCAAAATGAAGTATAGGACGAACCAATTGAATTTAGAAGACTACGCCAAAGATAGAGGTGATTGTTAAGTATTAACAATTAGATGTTTACACTTCTTTTCAAATGCTCTCCCCATTCCAGAGAGAGTCTGTTTTGCACAGTCCCTCAACCTACAGGAACGGCGGGATCGCTGACCAGAATTGACGCCTTTTGAGTGTAAACGCAATATTATATTGTGTGAGGAATAGTTTATACCAAGAGTCGGCAACCTATGCCACGTGTGCCACATGTAGCATGTGGTGCAATTTTCAGTGGCACTCTGCACTACTCTTCAAACTTGTCAATTTTTAAGTGGATGGAAGTTGATAAATTTGTAATGGACCTTATTTGACAAACATCTTTAGAAATATGGATATTTACGGAATTGCGAAAAAGTCTGAAACATAACTTTAAAGATAACTTTACAGCTATTTTTTAAACTATTAAATTCTACTTCTGCAGAAATTTGTTTTAAAGATAAAATTGCAGGTACTCTGCTTTCCACTTTGGGTTCACTTTGGCTCTGTAAAAAATCTTTCCCCATATGAAATACATTTCGAGTCCGAAAAGAAATTGTTTAACAACCGAATGCTCAGAATCGTATGAAATTGAAAGTCACAACTTATACCCCTGATTTTGCGAAGTAGAACGGTGCAAGCGCTAGGTTCGCATTAAAATATTTCTTTTTCTTTTTATTTAACTGTAATGAAGGGAAATTCTTATATTCTTATATTTTATGCTGTCTATTTCTTAATTTCGTAAATACTTTCTAAAGTACATAATATATAAATACATTTTGATACTTTTATTTTTGTTGGAAAATAGTTAGATCTTATGTTGTTTATTTTTATGTTAAGAAAGATTTTTAAATGATGCAAAATTAATATACAATAAAACTTCAAATCAATATTATTGACCTCTATTCACTAACTATTTATGCATTATAGCAGGAATCGAATTATTTCAAATATGTCCTACTATGTGGCACGCTGAATCCTATTGGTAGATTTGGTTTGACACGCCGCAACTAAAAGGTTGACGACCCCTGGTTTATACAGTCGCTTTGAAAAAGTTGTTTTCCTTTAGTCTTCTGAATCAACTACTCTACTATAGAATAACCGCTTGCGACCCCATGAGAGAGTGAATAACGATTAAATAAAGGGCTTTCTCTTATCTCCTGAACCGTTCCAGAACCCAGGGACCTAGAACCGTTCTTGATCATAGAGCGGTGCTTCTGAAACTTTCCATATTTGTGACCTATTTTTCAGTCATAATTTACTTCGCCCTTCCCCCCCCCCATCCATACAATAACATTGAATTGAAATCAATAATATTGTGCTTTAACGTAAAGAAACAATACGACTTTAATTATAAACCATACAAACTATCAAGATAAGTGTTAATTTTTTATATAGTTTTATATATAAGCCCATGTGGGCTCACTGGTAATTGTTAAACTTGTTCTTAACTTGATATTGTTAAATTAATTATCAAATACATTGTGCAGCATTGATACATTTATATATATCTTATATCAGTGTAAATGCTTATTTTACATTTTATTATGTCAGAATGTAGTTTGTTTTGCTTCCTTTCAGTAAATTAATAATATTTTTAAATTCTGTTTTTCTTCCCAACTTTTCGATATGTTCCCGGGTTTTCACGCCCCCTAGGAGGCACGACTCACAGTATGAGAAACGCTGTCTTACAAGACAGTTAGGTTTATATATTCATAGAAAATTTTCCCATCGAATGAAAAAGAATATCAGGATTTTCTAACTGCAGATACTTACATTAATACAACAAATTTCTGAAATTTATTATCTAAAACCACGTTTAGAAAAGGTAATCATAAAAAATAAATTAATTTTTTAATTTGTGACTCATTAAAAAAAATTAGAAATTTAACAAGATTTAAATCTTAACAACAAGACAATTTTCAATTATACAGTCTAACTCAGAGAAGAAAACACCACCTCAGTGACACTCATATATTATAATACGCTTTTTTTTTAATAACTGATTTAATATTTTGATTGTGTCTTTCCTTGGTTCATCTATGTTGATATAATACTGTTAGAACATCCATGCTATATGAATCATTCGTAAACTTTTAGCTCATTAAATTTCTCTCTCATCTAAACATTATTAGGAATATAGATAGTTTTTGGTTCTGGAAATCTTTGAGTTTTTTTTCTGTAGACTCCTTTGTTATGTATAAACGAATATGTTTAACAAGCTTTTTGATAGATATCTAGAAAAAGTATACTACAAAAGTTATTGCTCGCCACCAGGTAAACCATAGTAGCCTAGTGGTCATGGTCACGAACTCGTGGCCGAATTTCATGAGTCGCAGGGTCACTGAACACCCTCAGTGTAGAGCTGCTGATGTACGTACTATTTGTCGTGGCTTAAGGTCCTCACGTTTGCTTTATGTGGAAATTTGGAGAGTACGATGTCGAAGTGTCACCTTCGTCCCTTGATTGAGGTTGAAAGTGACGCTATCCGACACCAATAGCTTTTGCGTTGATTTAAAGTTTAACATTAACAACTATCTCCCTCTAATTCCAGTTTTTAAGCACGAGTGTTTAAATACTTACAGGAAGGTTAGTATGCACAAATTGCTGGTTGAAAGGTACATTTAATTATTCTGTCATCGGAGTTGTTTCGAGGCGTGAGGAAGTGTATATTAACGTCACTCTATTAAGTAACACTTCAGCTATTAGTGACAAACCTCGTAATTTCGAATCAAAGTCAAGTTGCGAGGACGATATCGGAGTGGGAACCCTTTCTGTAAACTACCACAGCACGCCAATGGGAGTATTTTGACCACGAGAGATTTAATGTGCTTCATCCTCTCTATACGGAGGGTCTTCAGTGGCACTAGGACTCGAACTTATGACAGGTCACCCACGATTTCGTGACCATGACCACTAGGTTACCGCGGCCTCTTTCTGTTTCAAGGGACGATGTTAATAAGCAAGCAATCAAAAAGGCTATAAGCTATTTGTAATTCGTGTACATAATATTAATCTTAAACAAGTCCTCCTTTCACCTTCAGACTAAAACCAGTGCCTTGATTTAAACAAAGTAAATCCCTCTGAAACTGAAAATGTTATGATGGTTTCTCCAGAATTTCATTTTATATATATTTTTATGCCTATTTGAATAATTGTTTTGGAGATTTTTATGTCTAAAAATCTATGTAGAAAAATATTTTAGCATATCGAACAAATATTTATTTCCAAAACAATCCTCTGTTATGTTTCAAACAGAAAGGCTAGTCTTCAAATAGAGATACCAGTCTAGATTTGTAAAGGAAAGGAGAACTTCCGAATTATATTGTTATATAGATCGAGGTTCGAGGATTTTATGCTATTAGTCTCAAAAAGCAAAACAGTTCTTAGAAATGCAGATACAACAGTGAAATTCGTTTAATAAATCACTGAAGATCTTCACACCTTCTAAGGCACTCACATACAATTACCAACTTCTAGAAATAAAAATACATAATGTATTCGCAAGCAAATCACTCGATCAAAGCAACTCTTCAACAGCTCAAGACAGTACTAACTCTTAAACAGTCAAAATAATACTATCTCAGTTTCGGCGTGCGACTCTCTATTTATAGGCCACACGGATTTTTCGGGGAAAGATCCGCTTTCGTCATAGATCGTGATATTAATAATTTCTACAAACATCCATATGGTTGCTAACTCGCCAACATGATCACCAAGTCACCAACATGGTAGCCAAAAAGGATACCAACTTGGTACTATCGCCACCGTTTTGCTAAGTAAATCGCCATTATAATGTAAGGAACGGTGTTACTTGCAAATATTACAATTTTAACATAAAATAAACACAAAAGAAAGTAGTATTAACGTATTACACTTCCAAAATTAAATTACCGTATTTACTCGAATCTAAGCCACCCTATTTTTCCACTGTTAATGTTACGGAAAATCAAGTATGACTTAGAATCAAAGACAAAGCATTTGTTGGATGGGAGAAATTGAGTTTCCACCAATTTCAAAAGGAAAAACGAAGCCGTCCATTACGGCCACTTGCTTATAGATGACTAATTCCTTTCCGCGGTTTATCTCCAGTACTCAGTCTATCCAAAACATCGTGGTCTGCTCGTATTTAGGAAATTTTTTTGAATACGCTTTCTTTTACTAACCTAAACATCGTAGATATCAGTAATAGCATCAAGTCGATTTCACTAGGACACAAGTATGAAAAAGAAGGCATTTTTATACGCAGAAAAAATGGAAACAGAGCATCTGCTACTGAAAATTTAACACTGATGAAACAACTATATGTCGATGGCGTAAGCAAAATGGTATAGTTTTTGTCTGTAAATGCTCGACAGTATTCAAAATTCTTTTACATTCTTCAAAAAACATTCTTTAAAAAAATATTAAATAACAAATGCATTGGATGGCACGGAAAACGACATCTTGTGGGAGAATCGCGACGCCCCAATTCTGAAGGCAGCTGTGCCAATGGAAGTGACGTATCCTTTTCTAAAGATGATACTGATGGTTAGAATAATTATGGATTCCTGTATGTGTTTGAAAGTTTTTAATATAGGTAAAATAAATAATTTATTAACTTATTATTTTTCACTAATTTTTCTGTAAAAAAATTCTGAACAGTCGGATATTGACCGTTTACACATTTTTTTTTTACTTTTCTCCAAAAAAATGTATGAAATTGGGGATGCGGCTTAGAATCGATGACAACATTTTAGCGCAAAGACATTTTAAAAACTTGGGGTGCGGCTTAGAATCGAGGATGGTTTAGATTCGAGAAAATACGGTATTTAAACAATTTTAAGCGTTCCTTTCACAATATTCGTGACAATATTAATCTTACATTAACGTTCAAAACAGGAAAAATAAGAGCTTTAATCAATAACCAAAATAACTCACGAAAGCAAATTACAGTGGAGAGGATTGTAAAATTATGAACTTGGCAGACGCAATAGAATTCTGCGTACAATTAAAATATCTCCACGTAATACTCGGGACTAAAGGAGCATTTATCCTGGCAGAAATCTGCAATGCTATCTCACCCAACATTCGAAGCCGAAGTCCTTACGCAAACAGAGCTTTAAAGATATTCCGGCAGCAAGCTATTTGAAGGCCTGATTCGGGTCTTAGAGGCCCCAATTAAGGGCAAAACTCTCGGATAACCCACCTCTGACATTCCTTCGCCCTCTTCGAATCCCAAACAAGAGTTCCTCGTTGCCATGCATCGTAATTATCTTCGGAGCGAAGGCTGTATTCCCCACAAAGGAAAGGTTATTTTTCTTTTGAGGTGAAGGGTTCTATCTCTCTCTCTCTCTCTCTTTTATTAAGCGCAATTTTACAATATTCTGTTAATTGGCTGCCCTTGCATTTTCGATGTTCCCCTTAATGGATATTAATTCATGGCGAGTTCACGAAAATTCGATTGCGATTTAAAATATTATTAGTCTGCCAACTGAACATGATGGAAATCAAATGTTGGAAAGTTCTGAAAGCATGTATTTAAAAAAAAAAAATTGCCGGAATTTTTGTTATTATTATTTAAGCGAATGCTATTTAAAATTATCAGATTCTACTGCTTTTGCTTACATTTTACGTAGCATATTTTGTGCAAACAGGTTTTATAACAATTAGCTAAAGAGATATTTCTTTTGAAACAGATATTTTAAATTTGATATAGGTCATGTTTCATTTTAAAATGCTCACCATTTCTATATATGCTTATTAAGAATAGTACTGCTTAACACTTTTGATAAATATTCTACATATGTTTATTTTACAATATTTCATTTGGATGTGATTTAAATATAGAAAAAATCCTTACCAAATTCATAATTACATTGTAAAATTTATTAGATTACTTTTTTGAAAGAAGGGCACAACTTTGAGTACGTTTAAAAGGTTTGATAATATGAAAATTTTAAAAATTTTCTTTTGTTTTAATTTTACCGATTCATTAAAAATAATTATGTGTATCTATGAAAAGTTCAGAAATTTATTTAGTTTTATTTCGTTAAAATGAAAGATGGTTTTCTTGTAATACAAATATTTTATTCAATTATATGTTTTGAATTTTCGTCTACTCTTTTTGTCATCTTTCTGTTAGTAGCATGATTTCACGCTCAAAAAACTTATGATCTTTCCAGACAAGAAACTTATAGCAGTCTTTTTTAACGTTCTCATTTGAAAAAAAGTCATCACAAGAAGTAATGCGAAGATTCCAGATCTGACGAAAATGTAGGGTGTAGTAGTACATCCCATCTATACAATGGATTTTCCCCCCCATGATTATCGGTTTTTGAAATAGTTGAGCCAGTTAAACTTTTTTACTCCAAAATCTTTTACGTTTTACACTGTTATAGAAAACCCATTTCTGGTCCCCAGTAATAATTTGCCTTCAAAAAGGGATAATTTTCTTGACGTTTGAGAAGCAAATCACAGACTTTAATGCTATGGAGCAAATTTCCTACCGTAAGACCCTGTGGATCCTGTACGTCTAATTTTGACGTTAAACCAATGCATTTCACGGGGTCATGAACGTTGGAATTCTATAAATTCAATATCGCAGCGTTGTTACGAGATATTATTCGGAAGTTTGTATCAATAAATGTATTTATTTTATCTTCAACCACTGTCCCTTTCACAACCTTCAACATCATAGTTCGTGAACCGAATTCTACAAACCAGTTTTGGCACTTACATTCTGTTAATACATATTGTTACGTAGATCGGGGTTCGAGGATTTTATGCAAGATCAGTTGTAAGCAACAAGACAGTTCTTTAAGAGCGATGAGTATTTATTGTTGAAAATCAATCCCTGAAACACATGATTCAACAGCAAAATTCGTAGAATAAATATCAGAAGGATTTCACACCTTCAAAAGCACTTAGTCACAATTACCAGTATCTAAAAATACACATACATATAAGCTTATTCACAAGCACAGCCGAGCTAATCACGATCAAGGCAAGTTCACTAATCGCTAGTCAAAACCAAACTGACTCTTGCGGCGAGTATGACTCTATTTATAGCCGGGACCGACATTTCTGGAAAAGATGCGCTCGCGCCACAGATCGTGAAATTAGTGGATTTCTCTACTAATTTCTAGAAGAATCTAGAGGGTCCCGAACTCGCCAAATTGGTCGCCAACTTGGTCGCCAAAAATGATGCCAAATTGGCTCTATCGCCAATATTTCGCCAAGTTCCCATTGAATCGCCATTATAACGTAAGGGACAGCGTTGCTTGTGAATATTACAATTTTAACATGAAATAAATATAGCATAAAGTAATATAAAGGCATTGCACATCCAAATACAAATTATTTACATTTTTTTATACAAAATTCGTAACAATATTCTCTAAAAAAATCAAACAATTTTTATCTTGCATTTTTGAACAGCATTTTTACGTTTTCGATCGCAAAAAAGTAAAATATGCCAGAAATAATGCTTTCGACTTTTCATATTTTACAGCGTCCTCCCCCAAAAAAATAAGTAAAAAATTTTTTTAAAAAAATTCCTTGAGCAGAATCAAACTTTTTCCCAAAGAAGCCTTGTTGTATCAGCTGTCAAAAGATATCATGATATAATTAGTAGAAACATATAATTAATATCTCTTTTTCGGGAAAAACACAAACCATTTATGGAACAACTCATGTAAGAATTGGTTATTTTATACCTACGGATACTAAGTACTAAATGTGATTAATGACATATTCTTTAATATACAGTAAGCAAATTTTCTGTGTGCATAGTAAAATGACAATAAACATTACATATATATTTCATAATATATTTTGACAAAATGTATTTTGACATTATCGAGGATTTGTCATTTTGTTGGAGCTCTTCTTTACGCATGTATCTTTAAATGAAAACTCATGTGAATATTATGTATCTTTGAAGAATCTCAATTAACGCTAATCTTTGATAAGTTGGCATAATTTTAGCCAATTAAGCCTCATCTAAAGGTGCCATCTCAACATTGAGGCAGGGGCTTATTATACCACTATTCGCTTGAGTAGCTTGGTAAAATTTTCAAAATTTTATTCCCGCAACATATTTAAAATGTGAAGGTTTCTACCATGATGCATACCATGGTGAAGGTCGATATGCATACCATGCAGATGTCACATGTTCTAGTTTCAGTTTTACCTATGACACTTTGTTAAAGATAAATAACTGGCTAAATAACGTAGCCGATGGAACTTTGTACAGATATTTTAAAAAGTCATGCCATTTAAAAAAGATAAGAAATATATTCAATATTTTGGTCTTTTTTAAAGTATCGTTTCTCGTCAGCATAAAACACATTGACGTGTTTTGATTTTGGAACATCTTCATACATAGTCTAGCCTTCACAGTCATAATTATGTAGTCCTAAATAATGAAATTAAAAATAATTTGATTTTGAAACTTACAACAAGCATTGTTAAAGAGCAGCTAACGGTGATTGTGGCACGGGTACAGCAACAAATGTAATTAGCTGTCTAGATATAATGTCTAAGCTGCCTGACGGAAATCGATGAAAACGCGTATCAACGAAATGAACGTCTTCAAAATAACTTTAAATTTCTTGTAAGTAACTAAATACTAACAAAATAAATGATTGCTCCTGTAAATTAAGTATTATAAACTTAATATAGGTAATGTATTTCTTCCTAACAAACAGTTTAAAGTCTACTAGGTTAAGTCTAAAGGTCCAAATCATGAGATAAATTTATATGAAAGCAAACGTGAAACACACGGGTTAGCATTGAAGGGAATAATATTGAAAAATAATAAAGTATTAGGTTAAAAAGTGAACGCAAAATGCATTTATACCCTGTAAATCCAACGTAATTTGATCCAAATAAACATTACTCTCTTTAATAAATGTTGAAAGCGTCTAAATAATGTAGAATAAAGCTCATTTTGCATGCAGTTGACGACGTTTAGGATTTAATATTTTAGTGTTGGAATATAACCAATCATGTTAAATTTAACAGTCATTTAATGTGATTTTTTGTTCGATTCAATTTTAGGTGAGCTTCTTTTCTACAAGTCCCGAGTTGAGTAACAAGCAAAGATTTGAATACTTCTTGAGGACGGTACCTTCGGACACCAATCAAGCAGATGCCATGGTCCAAATCATCCAGAGGCTGAACTGGACGTATGTGTCTATCCTCTATGAGGAATCCAATTACGGAATTCAAGTGAGTACATGTTCCTATTTCTGTTTTTGGGTCCTTATCAAAACAATGAAAACAACACACAATAATGCAAGCAACTCGGTTTATTAAAAACAAAGACAATTTTCTCAAGTTAACCGACTTGAATTTGTCTGGAATTCAATTCTGTAAGCCATTTGGGAATTTTAATGGAACTTTAAAATGTTCCTCTTTGAGAGTTCTGGAAGGCAGAAAGGCTGGCGGTGGATATCGGCTGCGGAATTTGTTCTCCAAATTATACTAAAGTAACCTAATAACATCGAGGGATAAGGAATGAATGAGAAAGGAAGAAAATGTTTGGTTGGTTGATATATCAATATGATACATTCCATCGGACTTTTTTCAAGAGTGGTGATAAGTGATACAGTAAACCATTCATATCAACCTGAATGCCTTCAATAAAATTTTGTGACGGACCTATACGCGGTTCTACTAATATCTTCTATTCTCTTTAAAACAAAATATTTATTTCAACCAACTTTCATCTAGAAACCAAACGTGATTTATGTAAATGAGAAATATTATATAAATTCGGTTTTCGCGAGTTGACGAAGAGTAAGGAAGAGGTTAAGTGAAGTTAAGTGAAGTAAAGTGAAGGAAAGGAAGGGGGCAAGTGATCTGTTGACACGTTGTTATTGACAAGCTAAAGTTGATATGTAGATGTGTGCAAGTAGGAGCGTACTTGAAGTTCGAGAATTAGTAAAAGGATTGCAGAGCGTGGAACCTACGCCATTGAACACGCCAAAGATAGTGCCTGCAACTTACAGTGTAGGATCTGTTACATTAAATGTGCAGGTACTGTGTTCTTAATTAAGTAAAAGCTAGTTATTAGTGTGCGACGTAGTTGTAATTGAGCGCATTTAAGCTGTCTTAGAGTCTTAGATTCAGTCGAGGGTCTGTAATAGTGTCCCCGTTTTAGAGTATCTCACCTCTGCACTCTACCATTGTTCATATACCTTAATTAGAATTGCATTGTGTCTAATCAATATTTGTTAATAAGAATTAATAAAATACTTAGATTGGAAATAATGTCTGTGGATTATTATATTCCTGCTACACCTCTAGCCGGGTTGGCAGGAGACAAGAGGACTCGGATGTAAGGAGTAACCAGAGGTTACCACAATTTCACTTCCTGTATTTTCAACAATAATATGCTTGATAAAATAAAATTTGCATTAATGACGTTCGTTTAAAACCGAGGAATATGAATTACCTTTTTTTGTATTTATCGTACTGTTCTTAAAAAACATACGATGGAGCCTATTGGTGATGGTCACAAGTTTGTGCCACTGAAGACCCGTTGTGCAGAGGGAGCAGATGCACGTTAAATATGTCGAAGCTCAAACATCCTCTTGTTGGTAGGGCGTGGAAGTTAAGAGATGAGGTTCAAACTCAGGGATCGTCTTCTTCACTTGGCTTAAGTTCAAAAGTACGAGGTCAGCAGCCTATAGCCCTCATTTTGCTTTATATTGATACATTAATAAACACTCACGAAAAGTACGATTCTAGTGGAATTTAAAGTTTAAGGTATACCAATATTTCATCTTTAGAATTCCGAAAATAAAATAAACATGTCAAAAATACTTTTATAATTAGTATGATTTACCTTTAAAAGTGTGAACAGATCATTTAAAGTTCTTTGTTTTTACTTTCAGCAGATGCAGTCAGTGAAGGACATAAAAATTTATTTTTTCTGTAAAGCGAGGAGCATAATAATAATAAAATGGGTGAGAACAGAGGATATCAGAAGCCTTACAGCATTGCGATTTATTAAAACATTCAAACTTTTGAAATAAAAATATTAAACCATCGTTGATATAAACAATGATAAAAATATATTCGTTGATATGAACCATGATAAAAATATGATCGTTGATATAAACCATGATAAAAATATAATCGTTGATAAAAGTAACAGGATAATATTTTGTAACATTCAATAGCCATTATCCTAATGAACATTATATTGCCACATTAAATAAAAAATCCAATGGATGAAGAAGACATTATTAAATTTCATCGAATTTATATTACGTAAAGATGTGCCAATAAATTTTTATTATCTTTGCTTAGGGATTGGGAAAAAATTATATTTGTTCCATATACTATGAGATATGGAGCAATGAGATAGGGAGCTATGAGCTCCATATACTATGAGATATCCATACCCTATGAGAGTCATTTTGAATTATTTTTTGGATTTATGTTTTTGCAGTCTATAATTTTTGTTATATTATATATATGCAAACAAAAGAACGTGCATGCAAACAGAAGCATTCGAGGTTTTATTCAGAGCATATATATATATATGTAAAATTTTTGTAAAATTTATAATAAAACCCTTTTTTTCAAATAAATAAATAAATGAAATATACTTTTCTTGCTAAAAATTATTTTGTATCTCGATTTTGACAGTAAGGAGAATTTTTTTCAAAAAGAATATATATATACAGTAGAACCTGATTTTGTGCGCAGAAAGAAAAAATATTCGAATATTTCATAAATTCTTACATTTAACAAACAAATTCGTCGAAATACCACAAATTTTTTTTAATGCGAGGGAAAGGGACCGCATAAAAACGACGCACTTAGAAAATACGCCAATCCTTTGCGAAATTTATGAAAAAATACATCCATGAGAAAATAAATAATTAAACTACACCTGGAAACATTTTGAAAACATTTAGTCTCTTATTGTATAGATATAGAAGTTTTCAAAATGCACATACATAATTCACTGCTACTCATCGTAATCCAACGCGTTCATCTTCCAGTGATGAATAAGTTCAAAGTCGCAAGATTCCTTTTCAATCAAGCGTGGGCTGTTGGCGCGTTGAGAGAAAGCAACTGAACGTGCATTGTCGGGAGACTATTTAAAATAAATGAAGAGAGCGTCTTGAAGTGTATACATGTACATTACAGTGGCGTAACGTATACCCCCACAACCCAAGGCGTGACTGACGCCTTGTACATATTTACCTAAATTATAAAATATTAAAGGCAAAACCTGACTTTTCTGGGCTAATATTCTCTGTTACGCTAAGAGTACATTGACAGGAAGTAGTGCCAAAGCCGTTGAGAGTCATATCCCGCATAAAAAAAATTGCACAAAAATAAAATCATATGAAAAAGGACCGCACAAAAACAGCTTCTTCTGTATATAATAGGATTTTTTTAATGTGTTTATTAGGGTGTTGGAAAACCTATCTATTAGAGTTTATAGAGTCTAAAGTAAAGAAAATAAGATTTTACAGGTTATTCTTGAGAAAACAATCATATCTTTCTTCTTTTTTCAAAAAAAAAACACACATTTTCTCTGTTTGTACAGAAGAGAAAAAGGGGGGGGGAGGGGGAGTAGTGTGTGCGCTTGTCAGAAATTGATTGGCAATTTATTTCACCCACTCTAGTGCTTTGGGATGTTGAGGAAAAATAAAATCCAAAACAAATATATTATGATCCTTAAAAATGCTTGCGTTAAATAAATAACTTTTTCTAAATAAAACTTTTTGTAAGACACTAATTTGAAAAAAAAAATATTCTCAAATTTTCTGCATTTTAAGTAAACTTTTGAAAAAAAAATATTTATTTATCATTTCCCTAGCTGTGGAAGCCGAGATGTCTTGATCACGAACTCATGACCAGCGCTGCTACTTTCAAGTCGTAGTTTCAAGTTCTGGTACCACTGAAGGTCTACCATGCAAAACATAGATAACTATTAAGTCGATCGTGATCGACCAGTAAACTACAACACATTTTTGGGTTACCGCCTTACTAAGACGTGCATGCTAACAGAAATATATTTATGGAACACCGACACAGGCTAGATTGGAGAATCGGCTTTTCACAATAGATGCGATAGTGTTTACAAAGCAAATGATACGATGAATGTGAAGATGGCACACGTACTTTCATTGGAAGAGCGCGATGGCGACACGTTCACTGCCGCTGTAAGTGAAAAAGCGATCACTTCGATGCTAGCCGAAGAAATGAATTTTCTCCACTTGCCGATTGAAGGGGAAAATATATGTTGATGATTAGCTCTTTCTGCAATAGCACGGGATTGGCTATTGAGAAATTATCTAACATTCCACGCTTCAATAGGATTGGGTTTTCGTGTTGATGTCATGTCACGCGAGGGACTCGAAATCGAACAAATTAAGTACTTACGTTGGTTGCATATCCATCGGTTTATCTCTGTTATAAGCTCACTGCATTGAATACGTTTATGCTCTAAGGTCTAGTAGTAATCTGCCCTTTTTAAAAAGTTAGGTACAATATTAAAATTGAGAGTTAAGAAACGAAAACAGAATTTTAATATAGAATGGTCTCACACCTACGCCACCTGGACCGCATCACCTTAAAACTATTAGAAGTACCCTGTAACGTGTAAAGGTCCGTCCACCCCTGGTGTAGGGGGACTGATCTTTGTTGAATAGAAATATAATACTTAAAAGTCTTACGCTGGCGCACTGTGGAAGTTTGAACAGTGGTGTGTAAATTCAAGTGTCATCCTCTTCAATGGACCGAAGTTCAAAATAACCAGGTGCATCGCGTTCTAAACCCCTTTCGGGTGAGCTCGGTTCTCTCGGGCATTCTCACAATAGCGATAACATTGTTTCGAAATAGGACATTAATTATAAACAAATGATCACCATCTTTCTCTCTCCAAATATTTATTTTTGTGTTAACACATTAAATTCAGAATAGAGGCGTGTGTTTAAAGATTATTCTCAAATTTTTTTTATATTTAACTAATAGTTCACTAAAACAGAATTTATCCATCTAAACACTTCACTAAATGTTTTTCATATAATTTTTGTTTCTGAATAAACCACAAATCAATCACGAAGTGTGTGATAGCTCAAATGTCGTGCTTATCACTTGACCGCAGTTCAATCTTCTGCATGTTGGTGTGAAATTCGATGGTAAGAAGCAAACCATATTTTTAAATACGAACCCATCAAATACCATATTTACTCGAATCTAAACCGCACCATTTTTAGGATGTTAACCCACTGAAAATCGGGTGTGGCTTAGAATCGAAAGAAGAAATATTCGTCGGATGGCACAATTAGAGCAATTACAGGTTCACACATATATTTAAAATTTATAATACTGGTGAAATAACTAATTATTCCTTTCGTATTAGTTCTTTTGAATTTATTTTAATTTCGTAAAATTGGATATCAATAAATCATTTTACACTACCTTTCATTTTTCACAAAAACGTTGAGAATTAGGGGTGCTACTTGTATAGAGAATCGGTGGTGGCTGAAATTCGAATAAATACGGTATATGTGTATACAATAATTTTGGATAGAAATCAGTAATATAAAAGTAATTTGAATTTATAATTATGATAGTATAGTGCCGGGATATAATTTAGTGATTTTGTAACTCTACACTACATTCCACTACGTTTTCTGTATTTCTTTGAATCAGATTATTGTTTTGGTCTTTCTTGTTTTTACCCGTGGTTCAATTTATTAAATTATTCTCTGATATATGTCGCGTGTTTAAAAGGCTGAAATTATTTAGTGTTTTGTATATATTTCTCTATTTAAACAATTCAAATGCAGTAAGATGTTATATAATTACTAGATGTCTTATAGCGTTAATAATTTGAGAAATGTATTTTTTAATTTTTTTTTATCCTTCATATAAATAGGAATGTTCCAAATCATCTCTAGAATGTTTCAATTCCTCTAGCAGTGCCTGGGCATTACAGATGGCCACATATTTTCGTGTACAAAAAATTATATATACTTTTTTTCGAGTGTTTGATATTTTTTAGAATTAAGTACCGAAAGAACTCAATTCCAAAAACTATCGAACACTCGAAAGAGAAGAGGAAGAACTATGAAGTTTAGAAAACAGAATTAGTAATACCAGAGAAATAAATTTAGTAAGACTCATTTATTTTACTTTTCGTAAACAAATGGCCATGATAAAAATGTGTTCGGCATCCTAAGGAAGAAGACAAAATAATTAGTTTTTTTGCTGTACATTTCCCACAATATATTTGCCACTCTTAACTTTAAAATTTTTTTACCTTTGTTAAAAATTTCATTTTAGAATAATAACCCATATAAATTTTTCAATACATTTAACTTTCTATAACGTGTAATCTCCAATATACAATATGTTTCTATTACACTTAAGATGGCACAACAAGGAACACGAAAGTACATATGAGCAGCAGCAGTCATCATTAGCAGAACGTGATGACATATAGAAGGCGCAGCGTGAATTTTCCAGAGAACCTAGGTTTTTCATATGAAACACACACACAAACCCTTCCTTTTCTCACATGGCTTCCGCTGACGGATCTTGTGATTGGTGGACAAATATCGTACGAGGGGATTCCATAAGGAACATTTGACAAAACGCTGAGTACATAATTCTGCAGTTTTAAAGTTTTGATTACATTCCGTCAGGTGGGGAAGTTAACAGTTAATTATTTACACGTAAGTTCTGGAGGGTTAGGACCGTTACAAATGAAAAACTTAGATGAAATTAACTTAAATTATTACACATGTATATTGTGGGGTATTATTTTCATTCATTATTTTCTTGTATTGTTATCCGTAAATTTGTATTGAAACGTTGTGACGGATCTATACGGTATTTCACTAACTTCTTCTCTTTTTCCTTAAAACAATTTATTTATTTCAACCAATCTTCACCGAGAGCCAGGCGTGATTTATGTAAATAAGATATATTATATAAATTCGATTTTTTCGCGAGTTAAGAAGCTAAGAAATAGGAAGTGAGAAGTCAAGTGAATTAAAGATCGAGAAGTCGACACGAAGTTGTTGACAAGTGTAGCGATTCACGTACGCGAAGAGAAGCGGATTTAAAGTAGTGAAATTCATTATTACTGAGCGTGGAGTCTTCACCCATTCTTGCAGCCACATAAAGGGCCTGAGGTCGTCACGAAGGAACCCCTGCTGTAAAATATAAGATCAGTGACTTAGATTAAGAAATTCAGATTATTCGCGTGTGGCGTAGTTGTGAATGTGCGCGTTTAAGCTTTCCTAGATTCAGTTGAAAAATTCTGTAGATTCCGCTAGTATTGATACCCCGCTTCATTACTCCACTCTCACTTATTTATCTGAAGTTAAATGGTGTTGTGTGTCTAAACTTATTTACTGATAAGCATCAATAAATCTGTTTGAATTTCAGTTATGTCATTTGATCATTTAAGTCGGCCTACCCATCCAGCCGGATTTTCAGATAGACAGGAAGGTATTAGTGTAAGGCAGGGGTGGGCAGACTTTTCCAGGGTACAGGCTACTTCTAATTTTTTCAAGGTGCTGCGGTCCACCAGTGTCGTAGGTGTAGTGAACTAAAAGAAAACACTATATAATACAGCCGAACCTCCATTTTACGAATTTCTCTATTTCTGAAACCTTTTCCTGAACCAAGAACATTTTACGATTTTCTTCGTAAAATAGCCTCCAAATAGCGAACTACATTTTCTATTCAACGAAATTTACTCTTATTATTCGATTTTTTCCTTCCGTATTTTTTTTTTAAAATAAAGTATTTACTCGTATCTAAGCCGCACTTTTTACCCGATGTTAATGCTTCTAAAAATCGGGCGTGGCCTTGGAATCGAAGGGAGAAAAATGCGTTGAATGGGGTATTTAGAGCAATAACAGCTTTATTCTTGCGTTTAAAAGTTTTAATACTGATAAAATAACGACCGTAAAATCCAGCGTAGAACGCGCACCTATACTTCCAAATTAAAATTTTTTTAAATTTTAGGTATATATTCGCCGTATGATAAGCACCCCCATTTTTACGAAGAAACTAGAAATCTGCGTGTGCAATCCTCTTATGTTTTGAAGTCTTTTATTCGAGTTATTGTTCCAAGTTGTAGGAAAGAACAGAATATTTTCTTCAAGAGCTACAACCCTTTACGTTCATAAAGAATGTCATTTCTCTTAAATAAACAGTATTTCGAAAAATGTAGAAGACTTATTTTTTTTCTGTTTATCTTTTCTTTCTTTTGAAGCTTCCATTTTTATTAGGGTTTGCAATCCCGTGTCCTATTTTCAATCTCAGGATTTCGGGATTAGATTATCCAAAGATTATCGGGATTAGGCTTGGGCTATTTATTAAAATACTTATGTAACGCACGGTATAGTTCCAAGACCGAAATGTAGGTGCCGCCATTACAATATGGGCTTGGACCGGAAGTGTGACTGTACGAAACACTGTAGTACCGTCAGAGAATTTGGATCTAAACAAGCGTGCGTTTCCCATTTCGTTGTCCAATCCTGAACTTTGTAAACTTTACTTATTTTTACTTATTTTCTTTAAATGTTTGTCTTGTAATTGTCTAAGTGTCTGTCCTTTGTAACTGTGTTATTTTATGTCATTAAATATAATAAGCTACCCCGAGATTCTATTAATTACTTTTGGCTTACCCCAAGTAATGACGTAAGCGGCAGTTACAATTGGTGCCCAAACGTCGGCCCGACCCCGGCTCTCTCTCGCTTTTTTCCCCCACAGCCTTAGGGTCGGAAGTGTTTGTCATCCCGACAATAAGAGGATTCGCACCCTGCGAATGAATATTTTCATCCAGAAAACCTGTTAACAGATAAGTGTTGTTTATTCTAAATAATCATGCTCTGTTATTGTGTATGTGTATAAGATTATTATTATTATTATTCGTAGTATATATTGTGTGTTACAGGAAAACAACATAATTGAATTTAAAGTTGATAGTCATTTGTCAGTTTTCCTAATCTTTTGAAAACGAAATTTTCATTCTATCGGTTGACCTGATTAAAGCTAATTGAAGGTTAATTATTTATGAGTGCATATTTTCTTCCTAATTAAGAATTTTATGCTAATAACACGTATATGGTTTTGTTATCAAGAAATTATTGCAATTCATATAATAATTTTTTTTTCTGTTTTTTTCATGCCAAACATAAAAATAATTCTTTTGAAAGTATGTGATTGATTACGAAGTATTACTATATAACATTTGAAACCATGTATGTTATTAAAAAAGTATTTACATTTCTGTTTTATTTAAAATTTTTGGAAAATATTTTCAAGTATTTCTACTAAGTGTAAACAAGTTTGTACTATTGATAACTTCAGAGTGAATGAATTAAATTATGAACGGTATTTCTATTTAAACGTATTTGAATTGTTTCATAAATCCATTTCATGTTAACTGCTGAAATTCCTTTTGATTAATAATGAATATTATATAAATATTATTATTTTGGTTTTGATGTACTAAATTAAAAGATAGCTGATATTGAAGAATTTGTTTTATTTTAATATCATTAATATTGATTTGTAAATTAATTATCACATTTTGAAATTAGAGAATTTTATTGTCATTCAGCTAGTGTACATTATAGTATAGAGTATTTTTTTATATGTAACAGAAATTTTCAGATTGCATAAGTATTGTTTGACTATAATATTTACAGATCTCAGAATTAATAGTTTTGAATGAACTTTAATAAAACATTAATTAGCTAAATTTGAAATAGACTAAAAAACGACAAAAATGGCTTTTTTGGGAAGGTCCAGAAAAGAGGATTTAAGGATGTTGGCAACATAATTGGGTCTGGCTCCGTCGGACAATCTCAAAATTATTGAACTAAAAGATCTCATAATCAATAGTGATGGATGTGATGAGGAATTCGTCAAAGATGTGCTCAACGTCATTGTAGAAGAACGTACAACAACAGAAAAACAAAAAGCTATGGAACTGGAGGATAAATAGAAAGCTGTGGCTGTGGCCCAACAACAAGAAAGAGAATTCGAACTGGAAAAGTTGAGAATTCAATTTGAAATGCAGAAGCTGTCACAAGCACCTGTTGTAAGCCAACAGTTAGAAAACCCGAAGCTTGAGTTAAATAGAATTATTCCAAGATTCAACTCAAAGGAAGATGAAATGGGTCTATACTTGACAATTTTCGAACGTCAAGCGAAGTTTTTGAACATTCCTGAAAAAACTTGGACTGCATACCTGATTGGCTCATTGCCACCTGATATAGCTCAGCTCATCGCAAGAGAAGATGAAAATGATGCTCAAAACTATGAAAAGGTAAAAGGAATGCTTCTCAAAAGATTTCGAGTTACAGGAGATAAGTTTAGGCAGTACTTCTCCCAACAGAAGAAAAATTTGGATGCAACATGGCGAGACTTTTATTTCGAATTAAATTCTTATTTTGAAGGTTGGATCAAAGAATTGAAGATAACCACGTTTGATCAACTTAAAAGTCTAATAGTTGCTGATCAAATAAAAAGAAAAACTCCAGCAAATATCAAAGAACACTTTCTGGATATTTGGGCGAATTTGAACGATCCTTTGGAATTGGTTGAGAAGTTGGACGCATATGACAGCCTAAGACCTGTAATAAAAAATAATCCAAATCAGACTTTCAAGAAGAAAGAAGAATTCAGGAAACCCTTTCCAATAAAGAAAAGTCAACTTGTTGGAGGATACCATGATAACCACTCCCCAGAACCCTCTAGAACAGTGCCTAGATTCCCAAGTTCTAGAACTGAAGGAAGAAAGCCCATACAGGTGTTACGGATGTGGGACTACTGGAGTCGTTAAATCAAAGTGCCCTACCTGCACGAGAACAAAGGAAATGGAAACAGAAGTGGCGTTATTCAACTTGAACTCAGACTTGTATCCCTCAAGTGTGATTGTTCTCAAAATTTTTGGTGAAAAGATTGCTGTATGTGCTGCTTCCCATACCATTACAGGTGAGAAGCTATTTAAATTCCTACAGGAGCACGGTATCACCTTTACGAACAAGGTGATTTCCTTTATGATGGCTGATGGAATTCGGCAGACCATTACAGCTCTGAAAACTGTCGTCGACCTGTATATTGAAGGTAAAGTTATTCCAACAGAATTTCTAGTATTATCTGAAGCAAAAAAGAATAAGATTTTGTTAGGACTAGATTTCCTCAATGCAGCTGGAATCGTTCTTGACGTCCAGGGTGAAAAATGGCATTTTTCCGAAAATCCTCGGAAACAGTACAAATTCTTCAAGAAGACTTTAAAAGATTTGAACATCAGTGCGTTCGACCTTCGAGAAGATGAGGCTAAACATCTATCTCGAGAACAGGCAAGAAAACTCAATAAACTCCTGGACAAAAATGAGACATCCTTCCAACCAGAGGGAGAGCCCACACCGTTTATCGAGCACCGTATTGACACGGGTGATCCCCCCCCCAATAGCAACGTCTCCCTACAGGATGAATCCTATCAAGAAAGGGATTTTGAAGGAACAGATCGAAGAACTGCTGAAGCAAAATATAATTGAAGAATGCGAGTCTCCCTACGCCGCACCTGTGGTACTTATTCCTAAACCAAATGGGAAAGTACGTCTCTGTGTCGACTACAGGAAGTTGAACTCTGTTACGAAAGTGGATACCTACCCCTTACCACGAATGGATGATCTATTGAATGAAGCTGCACCGACATCCTACATGTCAACAATTGATTTGCAATCAGGCTACCATCAAGTAAAGGTTGCTGATGTTGACCAGGACAAAACTGCTTTCATTTGTCCTTTTGGAACTTACCGCTATTTACGTATGCCCTTCGGCCTACGGAATGCTCCGGCCACCTTTCAAAGATTAATTGACAAGTTTCGAAGTGGCTAGAAAAATGTTTTCGCACTTTCTTATCTAGATGACATCATTGTCCTTTCAGAAACATTTGACAAACATCTGGAAGATCTCGAAAAAGTTTTTGAAAGACTCTCTGTCCTTAAACTTCATGCAAACCGAGATAAATGTCGCTTTGCCTGTGACCGTGTGAAATATCTGGGATTCTGGATAACGAAGGATGTAATTGAAGCTGATGAAGAGAAGATCTCTGCTATTCAAAAAATTCCAGCCCCTACCAATGTGAAAGAAGTCCAATCTTTACTACAAACCTGCTCTTGGTTTCGTCGATATGTCCCTAACTTTGCTGACATAGCACGCCCGCTTAGTAGCTTCACTAAGAAGAAAGTGGAGTGGCACTGGCGTCCTGAGCAACAAGAATCCTTTGAAACGTGTAAGAGGCGCTTGATGACTTCTCCTATACTGAAGCAAGCTGACGGATCAAAACCTTTCACCATCCGCACCGACGCAAGTAATTATGCCTTGGGTGTAGTCCTTCTCCAAGGAAGTGGCGCCGATGAACATGTCATCGAATATGCAAGTCGTCTGATGTGATCCCAGCAGAGCGAAACTACTCTACAACCGAGCGGGAAGCCTTGGCGGTAGTGTGGGCTTTAGAGAAGTTTAGAGGCTTCGTAGAAAATCAGCAAATCTTCCTCGCGTCCGATCATCAACCTCTTAAATGGCTTTTAAGTATAAAGTCACCTTCTGGGCGTCTGGTAAGATGGGCCTTGAAAATTCAATCCTTCAACCTGAAGAATGATTATACCCCAGGAAAAGCTAACGTAGTAGCTGACATGCTGTCAAGACCATCGTACACTGCAGGCGCAGCCTCTGATGTGTGGGCCATCACTGTTGACATGCCATCCAGGAAGTCCAATGATATTCGAAAGGGACAGCTGGAGGACGAAGAACTGAGGAAAATTATTGACTGCTTTGAGAGCATGGACAAAGATGAAAACTTTGCCAACTACACCGGTCGTGGATACTTAATGAACCAGGGTATCTTATATAGGTATTCACCTGAGAGTTAAGAAGAAGAAGCTCAACTTGTAGTTCCTACACAAGAACGAGAAAGAATCCTTCAAGAGTACCACGATGCCCCGACAGCCGGTCATTATGGTGTAGAGAACACTTACAAGAAGATTGCATCCAGATATTATTTCCGAGGTATGAAAAAGTTCATCTTAGATTACATCAAGACTTGTCCTGAATGCAATCGCTATAAACCAACAAACCAAAAACCAGCAGGACTCTTGAGAACACCCGCCTACGCCCAAAGGTTCGAGACGCTGGCCATCGAACTCTTTGGCCCTCTTCGGGAAACTCCCACTGGCAAGAAGTGGAACTTTATTGTTGAAGATACAAGTACCAAATGGGTAGAACTCTTTGCTCTTGCTGAAGCCACTGCTGAAAATTGTGCCAAAACACTAATTGAAGAAGTATTCCTAAGATATGGACTTCCACGAAGACTAATAAGTGACAACGAACCACAGTTCATAAGTGCTGTCATGCAGCTAACTTGTGACTTGCTAGATATTACACAAGACCTCATCCCCGTCTACCACCCGCAAGCGAACCCATCGGAACGTAAAAATCGTGACTTGAAGCCTAGACTAGCGATTCTGGTGGGGGAGGAGCATTCGGCTTGGGAGGATAAGTTACCTGTAATTCGTTTTGGCAATGAATACTTCAGTATGCGACACTACAGGGCACACGGCTGCGTACTTACAATTTGGAAGACAGTTGAGAACATCGGACGATATCAGGCATAATATTTGACAAGTTATTGATAATGATAACTATGTACCGGAAATCACTCCGTACCTCAAAAGATTTGCCAATTCCATCTTGGATGTCAAAGATAGAGTTGGCAAGAAACAGGATTATCAAAAGGAAAACTTCGATCGACGACGACGAAGAAAATATTATAAACCTGGTGACAAAGTTTGGGTGACCATTCATCCCATAAGCCGTAACAACAGGAGTAGGAAATTCATGCCCAAGAGAGAAGGTCCTTATCTCATTCTCACCTTGAGATCACCAGTAACCTATGAGATTGCCGACCCAGCCAACCCTGACCAAGTCATTGGAACTTATCATATTTCTGCCTTAAAGGACTACCTGGCCTGAAATGGAAAGTAACACTGGATTTGCGACTCCTCTAAGGAAAAGAGGACGCCCCCCCCCAAAAAAAGAGTACCTCCTGTTTCCGAGCCGAGACGTCAACGGAACCAGAGGGGGAGTCTGTAACGCACGGTATAGTTCCAAGACCGAAATGTAGATTCCACCATTACAATATGGGCTTGGACCGGAAGTGTGACTGTACGAAACACTGTAGTACCGTCAGAGAGAGTTTGGATCGGAACAAGTGTGCGTTCCCCATTTCGTTGTCCAATCCTGGACTTTGTAAACTTTACTTATTTTTTAAAAATGTTTGTCTTGTAATTGTATAAGTGTCTGTCATTTGTAACTGTGTTATTTTATGTCATTAAATATTATAATTTACCCCGAGATTCTATTAATTACTTTTGGCTTATCCCAAGTAATGACGTAAGCGGCAGTTACACTTACATATTAGCATGGTTGAAATTGCTTAATAAAACTGAAAATATAATTAAAAATTTATTTAATATTATTTTAATGAAACAAATAAAAAAATTAATTCATAAAAAGCGAATAAAAATAGTACCAAATGAAATTTTTTTAAAAAAAAAAGCATTTATTCGTTTTTTGTGTTTCTGTAAATAAGTTTATAAAAACACAGCTCATCCAGCGTTTCATCGTTGAAACGGCTTCTTATTTTTATTGCAAATTGTCCTGCCGAAGAAAATGTACGGTTCGGATTCTTTACTAGTAGGTATTATCGTCATTAAATAGGAGTATGTTCTTTTCAGGTAGTCACCACGTCTCCCTCCATTTTCAAAAAAGAGACATTTCTTTTTGAATTTTTGATGACAGTGTCTCAAATCTAATAGACTGCATTGGTGAACATACCTCTTTGAAAACCTTATTTAGTTCTGCTACACGTAAAGGTTTTTGTATGTATAAATTGATCCAGTTATTGAACCAGAATGTGAATCAATTTCAAGTGTTATCTCATTTGAAATTGAACATTCAGTTTCATGAGCTGTTTGTAATGCAATCTGATTTGAAGTGTCTCAAGTTTTCTAAGCAGGTCCGCTATTAATTAATGGTATTTAATTGAAGAAGGAACTGTGAAAAAATCTATTCTTGAGAGCTTGCTTATAATATTGTGTAAGCATTGCAGTGAGCCACTTAGATCTGTGTGACGTTCTCCCATTCGAGAAATGAGAGCTGTGCATAAATTTTTTTACCCATAGCACTTATAATTGTACAAAAAAAATTCCACGTACATATTACATAAACAAAATATAAATTTTTGAAAAATTAAATTGTTAGAAAATTTTTATGAGAAATTTTTTTTAAATATAATTTAGTCAAAAATTAAATCCAGGTATTAGCTGTTTTAATCCTGGGATTTCAGGATTGGAAAAAACACCAGGATCCCGGAGCTGAAAACCCTACTAGATATCTTCCAAAAATTCTAATTGCCTCTGTCCGAGTTAGCTGACACCGAACATCCTGAGGGTGGGAGAAATGTCCATTTTCTGACCCCACTCGCGATGGGGAGAAAGTTATAGAAGCAAATAAGAGAAAACGTATCAAATTTCACGGTTTAACATAGACACCCACCTCGAACCCTTCAAGGTTCAACACGTAACAAAACTAACATTAACCGTATACAGTACAAAAAAGTAAATAAGATATATTAAATGTAATACCAGATTCACACAATACTCTTTGGAAAAAAAATTTCCAATTGTAATTCAGACCAAAAAATTAAATCCCGTGATTAGTTAATTAAATCCCATGATCCCGGGGCTGCAAACCCTTATTTTTATACCTGGCGTATAACGCGCGCCCGTAAATTTCGATCTCATTTTTGTGTTCAAAGTGCACGTTGTACGCCCGATTTTACGGTAGTTATTCCCTCTTCTTTAGTTTTCCTTTTAAATTAAAATAATTTCGTAAAATTGTATATCGATAAACCACATTTTAGATTATTTTTCAATTTTCACAAAATCTTGTGGAGAATTTGGGACGGGGCTTAGATTCGAATAAATACCGTATTTCTAGACCTTCTAACAATGGAATGATTATTAGGTCTTAGTGAAGGCAAAATTTCTTGGCGGTCCACCTGTCGATCGCGATCGACTTAATGCCTACCCCGGGTGTAAGGGGTGGCTACAGATCACCACAACGTGAAGGTAAGAATCCTATAAAACGCGCGCTTAACCCTACAACACAGCGCTCAGATTCTGCAACAAATTAAAAAAAAACCATCATAGTTTTGAATTTTTTCCTTTTATGTTTTCTCATTCTTGTAACCGCTCTCTAATGTTCTAAGTTCCAATTTTAAGAATCTTATCTACTAGCTTGTAAAATATATTTAATATTATTCTCTATTCTTTTGACATACATACATCCACAATTCAGAATTTTAAATGAAATTGCTGACGTATTGTGTGTCATCTTAAAGGTAGTTTTATCTGCTGCATTTGTTGTGCCTCATGAAATGCTTTTACGTTTTAATATTTACCTCTCACATTTAGATTAACTACGTAACATCTACGTAACATTTTGATTATTAAAATCGTACCTAATATATTTTTAAGTGCAAAGGTATATATCACAAAGGCTATTTCTTTGTTAATAGTTTTCTCCGTAAAGTGAAAACGAATAGATAGAATGTTGCATCAGTGAAAATAGCATTCAATTTTAACGTTAATTTTGATTCGAAGCATCCATCGTATCTGATTTACCTTATTTCATACTTTTGAATTCATCGAGTTAAAGTTTTATTTCGTCTTTATTTTATTTAAGACTCCTACTAATTTCTAATCGAAATTTAATGGATACAGATGTTATAAGAATTATATCTTTTTTAACTACTTTCTTAGATTTATTTTGTACTCATATGCTCCTTTGTACTGTTCCTACATCCTGGAATGTTGAATAGCAAGATTTTATTCCATTTTGAATTACTCCACACGATATTTTACGATGTCTTAGCTTGCTTCTTCAGCAAATATTAGCTAAGTGAAAAAAAAATTGTTACGTTACTAATAAAGAGCGTCTCTATTTATAGAACATCATTCTCTGATTCGCTAGAACTAATGTACTGGGACATAAAAAAGGATCTAAAGTTACATTCCGCCTGACGTCAGCATTATGTCAAAATCGTCTGCGCTTCTTTCTTCGACAGGTAATGGAATTTCTACATGAATGTTGCATTAAAACTGAATATTACTCGAATGCTTTCATCTCTATTCGTCAGGGAGATAGTCTCGGTAGAAGCTTTCCTCCGAACATATTATTTTATTACGAACAAAAGAGTTTTTGATGTAAGTAAAGTATTTAAATGGAAGATAAAATATATTCCAGCTAAATTATGTTTTATACAAATCCTTGTCTACAATTACAAAAAACTCATTCAAAATTCAGAGCGATTTGAATATTTTATACATGTAGAATATAATTCATTTTTAGTATATGTTTCTCGAGGCTCGGTAGTTGGTGAACTTCGTGGATGAGATGCTCAAGTGCAGCTACGAGTTTGAGTCGTGATTACATTAAAGACTCATTATGATAAATAATGAGAATTGATTGCTGAACTTTAGAGATGGAACTGTAATCAAAGATCTAATGAGGTTCAGTCAGAGGAGATACATGTTTGGTAGGTATAGTAGGATCGTAATTAAATTCAAGCACAATGAAAGTCTTAGAAAATGTATATTCTTTCTTAATCAAAATATGAAGAAAACTTATACATGATTGTCTTGGAACCTGAACAAAAATAGTAATATCACTTATATTTAAATGAAGTCTCATTGCTGTTATTTTGAAAGAATTTTACTATATTCAAACAGGTTTAATCACAATGCTTTTCCTAAATCGTTCTGGAAGACACACATTATAGGGGAGGCCGTAGCAC
The DNA here is from genome assembly GCA_019973975.1 of Trichonephila clavata. Lineage (NCBI taxonomy): Eukaryota > Metazoa > Arthropoda > Arachnida > Araneae > Nephilidae > Trichonephila > Trichonephila clavata. Next base: position 52,279 of record BMAO01004906.1, read on the forward strand.
TTTAAGTCTTTCTATACTCAGCGTCCTCCAGTTGACGGGGTATGGTAGTTAGAAGAAGGTGGTGACAGCTCAAGTGTCATCCTCGTCACTTTAAACTTGAGGCTCATTATTGCGAGGTCCGTCCCCAATATCCCTTGTATTGCCTTATAATGTAACACTCACTCTCACTCATTCTTGTTAACAATCTCACAACTTATATTCTTGCTCTATTAACATCTACTGACACTTTACAATATACGCAGATAATAACCCTTAATTTTATTTTTCAATAGTAATTTCTATTTGAATATATAATGCCTGTATTTCTACACAAGGGAAAGTTCTCATGTTTTTATATATATATATATATATATATATATATATATATATATATATGACAGGCCCCAGACTAGCTGGTAAAATGTGGAGAGCATCATATATCTATAAATAACGTCTTTATTATTCTTCAAACATACTAAATCCAACATGGCGGCCCTTTGGCGCGCAACCGACTAGAAAAAAAGACAACATTGCAGTAAGGAGTCACCAGCTATCTTTCCGCGTTTACGCTCTCTCTCTACGTCTGCGCTTACCCTACCTTTAAGTGGTCTTTTTACCCTCAAATCCCTACGCAGTGGTAAAGAGAACGTTCAATTTCTACTTATTATTTACTTAATTTTAAAGTTAAACTTTTCAGATCTGACACACACACACACACACACACACACACATATATATATATATATATAACAGTTGAGGTTAGTTTAAGGAGGATCTTAATACTCAGATACATCTCGGGTGCTGTTTACTTCATTTGACTGTGGCTTAAAGTTATGAGACCTGTCAACAACCTTCGAGTAATTATAGGAAAATATTAGGCCAAGGACTATTTTTTTTTATTAACATGCTATTTTATGTTTAGGAAAAAACTTTGAAGTTAGTGGTCATATGAGTTTCTGTTTACAGGACTTAATGCCATTAATGGCTGTATCGTTCAATAAGGGGGATTTTGTGTTTAGTCATAAGAAATACTTTTGATAAATTTCGAGATCTACGCATCTTAAAGCAGGATTCATATAAATAAAAATTAATGTTAAACTTGAGCAGTAAGATCTACATCATTTTGTACTAAATTACAAAATTCTCTGGAAAGTAAAATATAGCCTTCAGCATCTGCGTCCAAACATCCATCACCGATTTTCAATAGCTTATCTGCATAATGTCCGGAATATACGTTACTATCAAGATGCACTCTCATATTCGTTTCCAGACTGAATTTTTCAACTTACCCATAAGCTTGATGATTTGATAGAGACTCTGATTTCATCTGCCGGTGTACCCCCTCTGGATTACAGGGAGAGTTTTTCAAAATTCGCCACCCTATATATAAGAAAGCTACCATTCCTCCTATAATATCTGTACTATCTACTAAAGCCTGAAGAATTCGATTTAATACTTCTATAGCTTTCTTGTGAGACATCGTACTTTCATCCCACACTAAAAGCTTACATTGTAGAAATATCCTCCCTTGAGAGCTATTTTTTCTGAAATTTCAGATGAGTGAATCTTCAAATGCAAAACTAAGCGATAATTTTAAAACGGAATGTGCAGTACAACCGTTGGTCAGTAAAGTCGTGGCTATACCAGAAGAAACTATAGAAACTGCTATCTTCTGGGTTTTCTGATGGTCATTAATAATAAGTTTAGAAAAAAAACGTTTTTCCGGTTCCTCCAGGGGCGTCGAGAAAAAAGTGTGCTCTACTGCCGGATTCTATTTTGTATAACACTTGTTGGAAAACGTGACTTCGTTCTGGAGTTGATTGAGGGATAAATTCTGTTACTTGATGTTGCCATGCTATAAAATCGTAGTTTAATTCTCAAGCAATTTCATTAACGAAGCCCTTTCCGTCGACACGTCTAGGACTAATCATTTCCACATCATGTAGCTTCTTTCCAACCATTCTGAAAACTTTTATTGCGTTTCGTTGTAGATGTGTTCATTTTTTTTTTTAACATTTATAAACCCCGTGCACCACCGAACGTATAACACGGGGGTAAACAACACAGACAGAAGAAAGGATTACAACACAAACATCCATGCCTTCTCCGGGATTCGAACCCAGTCCCTGCGGCACCGCAGTCAGCTTCACTGACCACTATACCGGATGGGCGGCTAGATGTGTTCATTGAAAGGCATATTTGCGTGTATGCAATCATCACAAAATATTTTCCGCCATGCAGTCTTTGTACTTTTTCCAAAAGGTTTGAGGATTAGAAAGACCGAAGATGAAATAAGTATTCCGTAAAGCTCTCTAATTTTATTCGACGAGTGACATTGTATGGCTTCCTCCATAGTAATGTCTAGTATATTTTCAAAGTAATACCTCTATGGAAAATATCTAGGTTCAGTATAAGTGAAAAATTTTGTACAAATTATGAATATTGTATAATTAGGTTCTGGAATTGCCGGGATAGAGAATTTTTTAGTGTACCTGTTGATATTTCTCAAAGTTTGAGTTTCATATTTTTTTAACGTAACGCAATAAATGCTTGATATTTTTTTTAAAAAATTGCTTTTAGTAAAAATGTTAAATTACACTAGGATTCAGTTATTTGTTAAAAATGTGAGAAAATTTTTATTAAAATGTCCGGTATTGACAAAATTTATAATCTTGTGTCAACATGGGGGGTAAGTGTGTAAGTAGCACCCCGCGGTGTCCCCCGCGTATTTTCCATTCCCGTAGGAATGCGAGGATAAAATATACCCTATACTACTCGCTGATAGTGTAGCTTTCCATTGGTGATATAATTTTTTTAAATCGGTTTAGTAGCTTAGGCGTGTAAGTTTACCAAACAATCAAACAAACACTCACATTCGTATTTATAATATTACAAGTTGGTATATATATACCCGTTCTCGCACGGGTGAATCGAAAAATTAAGCTATACAAATTGTGAACGAAAAAGAAGTTTTTAATGAGTTAATTTTACGTGAATTGCAAATTAGAGAGAAAAAAAAGCCTTGTGCATATCTCAGCTGAACAAAAAATTATATTTGTTAAATTTTAAGTCTGTAGGTCTAATAGCGATATAATTTTTTTTATTTATAACACATCCATTGCTCCCTTGTGGGTCGATATTTGAAACACCTTCCTAAGCTGATTTCAGCTCTCAAAAGTAACATATCTTTACAAATTTTGTGTAATGAATGTTCAAAACAGTGTAAATAATTTAATTTATATCTGGGTGTATAATACGGTAATATTACTTTCTGTTGTATTTATTTTATTTTAAAATTGTAATATTCGCAAACAACGCCGATCCTTACATTATAATGGCGATTTAATGGAAACATAGCAAAATGATGGCGATACAGCTAAGTTGACATCATGTTTGGGCGACCATGTTAGCAACTCGGCAATTGATTGAACGTCACAGTAGTTTATGTGCTATAGCGAAACCTGGTGCGGATTTTCAACAAAGAGGATAGCACAAAAACCTTCTCTGCAAAAAAATACATGCGCATGCTAATTTTCATAGTGATCGGTTGAATGGTGCTGAAGTGAAGCGAGATCATATATACAAACGTCCATTTATATATATGTATATATATTCTGCATATCTTTATACATTCTTGTTGAGTAGGTATAATTAGTATTAATAACAATTACGGTAAATTCGATGTGTTTTAGATGTGTCTTTTCCATTGGTTGCCTCTCACGTAAACGCAAAATTAGGTTTGCTATAATTTGAACATTTTAGATATTTAAATGCCTTTTATTATAAACCTCATCCTTTTAATGTTATACAAAATCCTTCTATAAATTACGAAATATTCAATGTTACATCGTACGATTGGAAATCTTACAGTTAGTTTAAAGTTATTAATTATTTATTATTATGTCAATCCACTTGTATATCCACTTGTACAAGCGTGGTATTAAAACGCTGGAAAATTTCGGAATTGTTTGTGTAGAACTAATATAGTATATAGTCCCCTATTTCTTTTCTATGAAACTCCCTGGTATTAATGAAGCAAGTTTGGAACATAGACAATTAAATTACACTCCACATATTCTGCAATAAACGGGAGTTTTCTAATGGAAAAGTTGTTTTTTTTCAGAATTTAATTAACTATCTAAATTAAGTTTATTATTTAGTTCCAGATGAGACTTTTGCATAATTGATATCATTTTGCTTTACGAGAAGAATAGCGAAAGTATAACGCGATTGGATTATATTTTGACCAATAGGTCTTTAGGTGGCTGCACTAAGGGATCGAGGTCGAAGCTATGTTCAAATCTTCAATACATCAAATATTTGTTGTGTGCAGTAATGAAGCATTTCACGTTAAATGAAACTCTCCAAGTTATTTTTCGTGGCACGTTGTAGAAGTGTGAAAACGAAGGTACCATACACACAAGCATCGAGTTATTGCGCATCATTCAAGTGTGTCTTAAGCCCGTGAAACCAATAACTAGAAATCCTCGTGTCGTCCTAGAGAAGCGTTCATTCAGACAAATTTAAATGTTCTTTCGTGGAGTTATGTGGGAATTTACAATGTCTTTGCCCTGTTATTTGGTTGAAAATGATACGAAAACAATTTTGTTGACATATAGTGAACATATTTTTATAAAAGTAAATTTGTAACTTATTTTTTCGATGACAGATCTACAGGGAACATTCGAGGTGTGATGAAAATCTCGTGCACATACGAACGAATTTAAAAAACACGTAATTTGGTTCATATTGGCAAAACTGATTTACATACGGGAATTTGTTTCTGTCTGCAGAAGCTCTCCACCGATGGCACAACACCGATAAGTGAGGAAACGTAAGTGAGCTCTTCGATTTTTCGTTTTTGACAAAATGGCAAAAAGGTTGAGCTGTTCTACTGCATCGAATAATGTAAAAAATGATGATTATTGAGATTAAAAAGAGCCGAAAGCTTCCCAGGAACCAGAGAAGCTTTTCATATTTTAGTCCAGTGAAAAGATCAAGTTGAATGAGACGAACTACTTGCTTACCATCTTAAGCGAAACGTTTTATAGCTAGTAAGGGCAGTGGCACATTCGTTGTGAGTGAGTGAGTAAATGTTAACGTTGCACTCTTCAGCTACTCGAGAGCTTTTGACGACGAAATTTTGACCATGGTCAAGTGACGAGGAGGACACCTGAGGTGGCATCCCCTATTTTAACTACCACATCACACCAACGGGAAGACGATTCAGCTCTTGACAGATTTAGCACAATCGTTGTGAGAAATGTAGCTAATTAGACGTTCAAGAAGGTTAGTTCAACATCGTTGTATATGTTCTTTAAAGAGCTATTTTCCATGTTTCAAAAATATTTCTTTAGAGAAAGCTGTGCAAATTTCTACAAAATCTTGCACGTGGAAATTGTTCACATTTCGAAACTCTAAGAATTTTTCAAAACTTTATTGTTAAATCATGATCAGATTCTTATGTAGTAAATTATTTACCTAACTGAATTTAGTTTTTTTGGAGGTGCACGATATAACGTCAATACTAAAAGATTTTTCTATCCTTCCAAAAAAAAAAACATGTACAGATGAAATTTGGCATGTAGTGACTAAAAATTTTATTTTCTTTGTTAAAATAAATATTATCATCCAATAAAAATTTTGTGCTTTCTTTTTTTCCCCTTCAAATTAAAAAAAAATAATACAACAATTAAAGTTCCATTACATATAATCACATTAAGATTAAAATCAATTGTAATATATATATTTGGATCATATTCTCTAACTCTAATATTTATGTACCAAGTGATTATCGATAAAGTATTTTATGACAGGTAAATGGTTTTTTTCCGAAATTACGCAGCTAAGAAACAAAAATATAAGCAACAATAACAAATAAAGTAATATTTACAGTATGATCAGTGGATTATTCAACTGAAAAGAATACTTGTATTTTATTTACGAGTGTATTATTTTCGGTTATAAAACTAGGTTTGGTTCAAAATTCTACCACGGAGTTCCTTTTGACTGCTTCCTGAACACCATGTGATCTCTGAAAGCTTATAATCGTTTATAACAAATTCCAGACGACAGAGTATGAAATTTCCTATTCCGTATTTTCTGAGCTGCAAAGATGCCCTTTGCTCCTCAGGTGAGCAGAACGTGGTTTTGCTTTGAAACATTGTCTGATGACACATAATAATAACAGTCAGTGACACAAAAAGGAGAAAACAGCTTAGTCAAAAATCCTCGCATAAAAAAAAAAAGCAAATCTAAAGTTTAAAAAAAAATTACCTTAAATGACCATCTCCTAAAGTTGTGAGTAACAACTGTAAAACCCTTCGGATTTGTTTGATGCACAGATCATACTAGAAGCGGCGCAGTTCTCATTCCGGATACCTAGCAAGAAATAAGTGAGAGGGGGTATGTAAACTCCAAAAGTCTCTACAACGTTTCTAAGCCCTCAAAGGGGTATAGGTTTGGCACCATTCGGAACCCAACCATCCCCAAGGGGTAAGGGAATATAAATCTTCTAAGAGTGTGGCAAACCCTGAAAAGGAGTCTTTCATCAGTTTCAAAGGTATACCCTGTTTATAGTTCTTGTGGATAGGTAATCTCCTGTAAAACATATAGGATTTTAAATCATAAGAAATATAAATATATATTACATTCAATGAGGTTGCATCCTCTCTAATAGATGGCGATACATGTGCATGCTGCCTCCAGATTACGGGGTTTCTTAGAAGGGTAAGGAGTTGAGACAGAGAGAGAGAGAGAGGGAAGCTGCTTTAGATAAGGGATTTGGTTGATGTACCCAGTGAAAACTCTGGGTGTGATCTCCATATAATGTAAGTGAATCTTAAATGTTCTCGATTTTTCTATTGTATATGTAAATATTTTAATGAAAGTAATTGAATAGTAATTTTACATTAATCAATATTTTCTTTGCATGATAGTGAAACTCTGCGTGTGTGGTCATCATTAAAAAATATCTGTATAATTCATATACACCTCATACCTAAGACCGCCAGCGTCTTATGGATATTTTGATTGACTCGAAAAATGGCGTAATAAACGTTTCTTTCAAGATAAAAACATTTAAGACCGTTTTGATATGTGCGATACAGAAATCGGTGTTTGATTTACGGTCCCCCTGAATTGGATTTGTTACCCCCTCCCCTTAAAGGACAGTTCATTGTTTGAATCAAGAAATGTATTGAATATAATGTATTAAGAATACCAATACTTTCTGAAAATGAAATGTAAAAGAGCTAGTAGAACCAATCCAGTGAACCGCAAAGATAATAAATACCCAGTGCTCAAGAGGTAAATAAGTATTGAGGAATTATAATTAAAGTCCTACTTTCAAAATGCTGTAAAAACATGACAACTTGTCAGAATAACTTCAAATTTGAAATGACTTAATGCACTTAAAGCATGAGGAAACGATATGTTAAAAGAAAAAAAGTTTCGAAGTATAGACCTATGACGCTGTAAACGTCATACTATTACAGATTACGCAATTTATTCACAATGTGGACACTGAGACACTCCGCTCTGTTATAGAACATGATGTTTATCGGTTTCAACTAGTTGCGAAAAATGGAGGACAACATATGGAACATGTTTTGCGTAACTATAGCGACCAATAGCATTGTCACTTCTTATTCGGTTTTTGGTCCAAGAGCAGACAAAAACCGATTCTTCTCATCCAATATGGTAGACCTTATAGTAATGAATACGTTTTTCATTAACAGTGCAACAACTGTTAACAGTTTTAGAAGTCATTTTTCCGTCAAAAACCAGAAGCAATCAGTCCCATTGAAGAGTACAGTTGGTATAATGAGCAACTTATTCTAAAGCTGTCACAGTTCGATTACAAATATCATTTGCAGCCGAATCCGCTTTCGATATGCCTCTTACTGCGCCAGCTACTGATACACGTTCGATTCTTTTTCTTATGACATACCGTTTCCCTTCTTTTCAAGTAGATTCAGTTTAAATGTGAAGTTACTCTGACCAGTGGTTCTCTTTTTGCAGCATAGTGGACTTTAATTATAATTACCATGTATGTTATTCTGCTGCCATTGTCGAACAATATATGATTACGTCAATTATTAACAAAGAAAGAGAATAGCAGTATAGTGGAAAGAAGAGTCTCTTTAAAGAGCAATTTATTTTCAAAGCTAGCTGTCTCCTAATGTACACATAATAATTTCTTTTTTTATTTTATTTTATTTAGAAATAAATTTGTAATCAATATAAAATTAATGTAGCTCTTTTTATTACAAATGAAAATAATATATGTGATTCGGGTTTTATATGAAAAATTCTTGATATTATGTTTATGTCCTTATTAAAACTCAAAATAATTTTTCTCTCTAATAAATTATATTAGAGACAAAAATTATTTTGAGTTTAAATTAAAATTATCTTCACACTTTGCTTCATCAAAATTTATTACTTATTTGAATTATTACTTATATTAATATGTATAGTAAATATCCTTTAAAAATATTTTTCTTGTTAACTTAATTAAAATACGTAAAATGAAATTTAATTAAAAACTGCTACTGTCTTAAACAAAAATACGTAAATGCTTTACTCTCTCTAAATAAAAAAACTTAATTTTGTATAAATATTTTCTAGAAAACATTATTTTAAAAGCAAATATTACTTTTTAAGAGTCTTCATCACTGTAATAAAAATAACACCTTTCAAAATTTTATATATATTTATCAAGTTATACATTAGAAAAGAACACTTAAAATATTGGTTTTTCCCTGGGGGTTGAGAGGAAATTGGTAGATATTGTATTTTTCCTGGCTGTATTCCAAAAAAAGAAGCATAAAACATCCTTAAGAGATACGAAAATCCTTGCTAAGGATGAATTTTTTTTTTTCCGAACGTAATTTGTAGCAAACAGAAATCTCTAATTAGTGGATATAATGATGCCTAATTGGAAATGTTTCGCGTTAAAAAATGAAAAATGAGCATTTATATTTAACTTGAGTACCGATGGAAATCTTAGTTTTGATGAACTAAAGAAATACGCAAAACACACACTTTTCTATATCATGGAAATGGGAATGGATTCGAAAAATCAAATGCAACCTTACGGAATCATGGGAGAAAAAAAAAACCTTTCTCTTAAATAGAAGTTATTTTTCACAATAATGATGGTCTGGTAACAAGCTATAAAGATAAGAGTTAAGAGTAATAATAAATGTATTAATACATTTTAATTAACTTTTTCATGTTCAGATATAAATTATTAAAAATATTTCTTAAATTTATTTATTCTGAAAATGTTGATCGCATTATTAATTAAATTTGAAGAATAAAATATATATATCTGTGTGCTATGCTGGTTTTTTTTTAAAAAAATTGACTTAATGAATTAACTATATAGTTATTTATTCTAAAGTTTTTATTTTATTTTTTTCCGATCTTCTATTAAGCAGAACAACCTTTTTTCGAAAACTCGATTTACGTTTGATTCTTAAAGTATGTCCCCAGTAATTCTGATTGTCTCAATAAAAGTTTTTTGCTTATTTTAGAGTCTTGAGTTCAAATAAAAAATAAATGGAACACGAACTCTAAAGTATATTATATTCATTATATGCATTATTTTATAGTACTTCAGGGCAATGAAACTTACCATTATTATTTTATTATACAGTTGTGAAAAAAACTTTTAATTTATTTTAAGTAAATGAATACTCAATGCATATTGAAAAATCTTTTTCTTATATATTTATATCTATTGTTAACTTAAAAACTAACATGTTATGCACATAAAAAGCTTCCATCGTAATTATACACTGCTCAAAAAAGTTAGGGGAAAAGCAAACAAATAAAGATACCGTTGCATGCTAGAAATGCTTGGAAATAAGGAGGATAATGCAGATATAATAAAGCTCAATACAGAAAAAAGGAAGCAAAAAAGAGTTGCATGGGAGCTTTAATTCTTTAGAATGGTATAACGAACATGAATTGATGCATCTGGTTAACAATGTGGTTACCTGTAAATGACATAGAAATTGATTGTTTAGAATTGAAACAGGATGTTTAATATATGGTGTGTAGTGCCCCTGAACTGCTAAGACTACCACACACTTGTTTAACTTGAATACAACGAAGCTATCGGTGAGAGTTTGGGGAATACTGTTCTCTCTTCAAGGAGTGCAATCATCACTTTCTGGACAGTAAGCGAAGGCGGAAATGTCGTTGAAGGCGTCGTTTGAAGGATATGCAAGCATGCTGTACAAGATTTAGTTCAGGAGAACATGCTGGCCACTCCATACGCTGCATTGCTTCAACTTGAATAAAGTTATCCACTCAACGACCTGTATGATTTCTGGCATTATACTGCATTAAAACAAATAAGTCATCAATGACTGCAACGTAATGTATGAAATGGGGCCTTAGGACCTCGTTCTCTCACCTTTGATGCCTCATACGATATACTGGTCAGTACGACCGCTTATGCAGATACCAACCCATACCATTAAACGACCCAGTCTGTAATGTGATCTTTCCTGAATGAATATTGAGTTATTTCACGTGCCTCATTCTCGCCTGGCACACTCTTGGTCTTCGTCTTGTGTCACACTCTAAACTGAATCCGGACTCGTACGAAAACAGCACTTGACTCCAATCAATTTGTATCCAATCTCGATCTTCAGCAGCTCACTTTCCTCGGGTTGCATGGTGTCTCGCTGTCAACGAGTTCACACCATTGGCCTGCATGCATACAGATTATTCCCGTGAAGCCCATTTAGGATTGCTCGGCTCGAGACCTTTCGTCCTGTTGCCAAAAGTAACTGAGTCCATATCGTATTGACTCTTCCGTCTCGTCGAGCTGTCTACAGGATATATCGGTTCATTATTTGATGTAACCTGTGGACGACCTTACCTGGCGAATATCGAAACATGTGCTGTTTCTTAGAATCGATTCCGCAGCCTTACAGTGGTCTCCTCTACAACAGCATCCGCGGCAGTTCTCTGTGTTTGCCCCGATTCCTGTCTCTCGATAATACACCAGGCCATGAATTCCCCGTAGATAACTTTGTTTGACATTTTCCAGTCCTGTTTTTTCAAATAGAATAGCCGAAAAGTTGAATTGCACCAATGAGACAACAGGAAAAAAAGCTTCTTCGAAATTAATATTTCTGCACAAATAAAATTTTCTTCTGCTTTTAGCTACAATTTGTTGCCCATACAATATAGTGGTTAGCGACGCTGACTGCTGTGCCGTAGGGCCTGGGTTCGAATCCCGGAGAAGGCATAGATGTTTGTAAATGCATATTGCCTTCGCGGCATGGGGGTACTCTAGCCACAAGTCCTCTCTTAAGGTACTGTCACCTGCATTGTGCTCAAAGCTACGGCTAACGACAGGCGTACAATCTAGCCCGATGCCTTGATGAATTTCGTGGGCCTTGATCTGACTACGTCATACAGATGACATTAGTAACAACAACAGCTACAATTTAGACTATGGATGTTTTGTTTTATATTAATTATCAGAAGAAATATTTGGGTAATTTAAGTAAATCTATGCGCTCTCCTAATTTTTTTGAGCAGTGTAGTTGCTGTGGTCCTAGTGGAGAACTCATGGCCGGCGTTGTCCAGTCAGGGTTCGGGTCTTAGTGCCTCTATGGACCTGTTATGTAAAGAAGCACGTTAAATGTTTCAGGGTTCGAGTTTTTTCCAATGAAGGGCGAGGAAGTTCGGAGAGGGGGTGCCAGCTCAGCTGTCTCTCTACTCATTGGACCAAGGTCCATATTTTCGAGTAAATTGACGGTATAAAAAATTTATTTCTTCAACTCTCGAGCAACTCCAAATTGCAACGTTTATATACAATCATTTAATGAATATGCTGCATGGTTATTTGGTATGTCGTGGGAGTCAGGAGGCAAGGTATCAAAGACAAGACACCGTCATGACATTGCGTGATCTTGATTTGTAATTACGAGATTTTTGATAAATACTTCAAGGAGTTTCTAGAATCATATTTACTCACAAAATTTCCAATTTATTCGACAATAAGCGCTTCTATTAATACATTTGATGGAAAGAATAAGATTTTCATCATCTACTCATTCATATCGGCATTCAAAATTTCATGCAGATATGTGTGATTGCATTTTTAAGCTCTTAGTTTATACACAAGTAAGATTCATGCTTGAATATTATGTTTCTAAATTAAATGTAACTCACAATATTTTACGGAAACTTTTTGTAAATATTTTCTTTGCGTAGTTATTGAAATTATCCGTGAAATAATAAAGCATTAATGAAATTTAATCATTAATTTACTCGCTTAGAAAAAGAATTAATTTGAAAATTTGATTGATTTATTCAATAAACGCAACTTTTCTTTCCATTTCAATTACGTTAACCGGTGCATTGACCCGGAAATCCCCGTGTTAAATTGTAAGAAATAAAAATCAAAAATCATGCTACCGTTGCAAAATATAATATCCAAACACTTAATTTTTTTTTTAAAAAAAAAAGCAAAGTATACCTCGTAATATTTAAAATTTATTTTTAAATTTCGATTTTCAATAGCATGTCAAGGAAAATACTAAATAATGTATTTTGCTGAAATATAACTTTTAAAATAAAGCTCAGAAATTAGACAGACCCAAAAGACAAGTAGAAGTAAAAGAACAAAAACAACAAGAGCACAAATTAGAATAGGAATAAATAATAATACAAATAGAATTCGAACAATAATAGTGATAGATTAATGAACGATGTTAACTGTCTTCCCTCCTTGAGAACTTGTTTTAATTTTCAACTCTGCTGATTCTGGAACAATTAACCTAAAACCGATAACTCAAATTAATTTAGCTTTGAAAAGCCCTATCATATGATATTACAAGCGACTTCAAGTTAAAAAGTAAATTGCATCAACATTAAATGAAGTACTTTTTATTTTAATATTGATGTAATTTTTTTGATGCAAAACCCTACCGAAAACATTCAAATTAGTATAACTTGAAATGGTTAATTGCAATATATAATAGCTCAAAGCCGAAAAATGAAACACATATTGTTGCTAAAAGCAAAGTTAAGTTTTTGAAATAATACATTTTTGCCATGAATAATTCGAAGAAGAATAAATTATCAGAAGTAAAGTTAAACCGTGATGTCATGTGATGAAAAATCGCTCGAACAAACAGAAGAAAAATCTATAAGAAAGTTTGAGGAAATTGCTTAAAGACCATCAGAAAAGTTAACTGTATTTCCATTTGTTTGCAAATATTCGCAATTTTTCAGCATTGTCGATTTAAGAATAAACAAGATAAAGGTATTCGTGAGAAAATAGAGAATTTACCAAATTCTGTCCAAAGGCTTGAAGAGATTGTCATTGGGCTTTGTTGATATTGCAGCTGAGATGAGTTAGGAATTAAATTTGTGGTAGTGGAGAGTATGGAAATTAGTCAAAAATTTGATTTTTCAGGTTTTATTAGCAAAAAATCACTTTCTCTACCTCTAATGCAGTTAGACCTTCTTTTGTAGATCCTGTCTAAGAGTTTCGAATGCATATTTTTTTAAGAAAGTGTTTATATTTGTGAAAGATCAGTCTTTCAATTGCAATTTCTCAAAAGTGTAAAATTCAACTCATAAAGAACAGTTTTTAAAGAACTGATTATCTTGTAACTTGGAAACCTTGCATTCCTATGAATTATATACTAATAAATACTTAAATGTGGTAATTTATCAAAGGAAAAGGGTTATTTAAAAATATACTGAAGTTAAAAGTTATACACAAATATTCATCGCTTTGAAAATCTTTTCACATATTACTCAATTGAGATTCACAAATTGGGGAGCAACCCCTATTTGGGGCGTGTTAAGCGTACTTGAGGGGCTTTAGTATGTCAAAAAATCAAAAATAAAAGATTTTCATTTTTTTTTTTATTTGAAAGCATTTTATTTAAAATATCTATTACTTAAAAAAAAATATACAAAATTTAATACTTATCTTTATGATTTGTAATGTGCATAATTAAGGTAGTATTGTAGTCTTAATGCCAAAGTTCATTATTATTACATTCAATACATCTTATTGTATTGGGGGGGGGGAATTATGATTGAAAAAAAATTGGGTCACAAATACTGGAAGTTTTAGAAGATATCCATATATGGTATTACTACATATATGAATTAAAAGGGGGAAAAACTTATCAGACGTTTGAAAAATGCTTTCATCAAAATGATAATAACAATACACTTAAAGTATAAGAAATTAATGTGGCCACTCAATTTTTTAAAAGTAGTCCATTAATTTTGTTCTTTCATCATTACCAAGATGGGAAACTCCTGGATGAAGTGAATCCTTTAAATTGGAATTGGGATCATGAGATGAATTGACAGTAATATCCAAGACGAAAACATATTTACTAATAGAATGCTTCTCTGGGTGAAAATATATTGTCCAGTCAGAATAACAGTTTCAATATCATTGGACATAAGTCTCTTAATGGATGGCCCAACCATCAAGAGGCTTGTGCCTCAGTCATTCTTAGAAAAAAGAACGATTGACACACCGAAAGAGAAAATCGCTTCCAAAATATTCGAAAGAATTCCGAGGAAGTTGAAAAGAGCTTAATGAGTTTCGTATCCTTTTAAGAGTAAATAGTTGTTCTCGTGCTATGAGTAGTGGATTCATTTGCCCTCGTGAGGAATCCTATCCTAATTGCTGATGATATTGTTGACGATGACAAATATAAAAGCTGGAATTGATGTAACTGTTTACCATATTTTATGTAATAAGAAAATGGAAGTGAAAAGTTAGGAGTTATTGTGAAAATTTTACCAGGTAAACGTATGATTTCGTGATTTGAGAAGAGTTGGGTGAAACACTTGTGCCTTTATTTATGATAAAGGAAACCACACACACACACACACACACACAGATAATTTAAAAATATTTTTAAAATGCAATCCATAAAATATAGTTTAAACGTAAATATCTGTCAATATAGTTTAAGCATATATATTAAACATAAGTATCTTTAACTGAAAAACAGTTAAATATATAATGTAAGTAAAAAACTCAGACGCGTGCACGTATAGCACTGTTGGTTGGTCGTTGTACCATACTAGTATTTGCGGACGAAGAAGAATCTAATATATTCTAAGCAAGTGATCTCCAACCCGGCCGCCCAAAGAACATTAAATTTACATTTTATTTATTTGAGAGTATTTCTGTGGGGTGTTTTGTGTGACTTTCTATAGAAATCCCTTCTTATTTAACGTCAAGTCACTTAATATTCATTTTTTGGTGTAGCTGTTATTTTATATATATCCTGAAAGTATATTTGAATACAATTAAATTAAAATAATTAAACTGATACAATCTAAGTGTAAGCAATCAAGGTGCCAGCCTCAGTGGGCTGCGGTAAATTTATCAAAGGTTGTCCGGTCCGAGGCGATAAAAAGTTTGGGAAGCGCTGCCCTAAACCATATCATCTAACGCTGGCTGCAGGAGAAATAAAGAAATTGATGAAGTAATGGATAAGTCATCTCTTGTCTGTGCAGACAATTCTGTGACAGTTTGATTCTTCATGCCCGCTGTTCAGGATTAGAGATGCAAATACTTGTAGTTTTGAGAGGACCAACAGTGGATGACTTTTAATTGTGAGGCAAACGATTTCCAATTATATGAATGAACATTGAATTGTTGCGCAAACACCTTGAATGGTATGATTCTTTAGGGCCGAGTAATCAATCGGTTATGTAAATGAGAAATGTGAGAGGGTGGATGAAATCGGTGACGTCAGTCAATAGTTCTTTCGTGCATTACTGAGTGAGTGTCATCGTAATAGGGTGATCGTCATTTCGAACCAGGGTCGACACCTGAGCTAGAAATCCTTCCCCAAATTACAACTCCACACCCCTTGACAGATCGGGTCCTCTACACTACGGGTCTTCAGTAGCAATGCGGCTGGAATCATGACACACCAGACACGCTTTCGTGACCACGACCCCTGAGGCTACTTGCTCTCTCCTACATCCATAGGTGACAAATCTGCATCCTTTTGCATGAATAAAGTACGAAACAATCACCGATTTCTCTCGAAAGAATAATCTCTTAAAGCATGCATATTTATCTTCGCGAAACAACCATACGAAAAAAGTAACTTTAGTACTTCAAACCGGCATTCTCTGTATGCATCACTTGGGGTGGCGCTCCAGGCACCCGTGGCCTGCCTCCGCACTGATGCTTTTGATTAGAAAACGCATCATTAAAATATCAATTGTGTGTGTGTGTGTGTGTGTGTGGATTGGATATTTCTTTCATGATGTTGCATTTATCAGTAGAGATGCAATAAGTATTATCATTTATATTTATAGAAACAATCGCAAAACTAAAGTACATACTATTGATATGCATTTTTGTAACACAAATAGCGGATCAAGTTCTATTTTCAATAAACGAGCAATGCATCTTCTAAATAGTGCAGGAGATATATTCCGAAGATTTCCATTCAAATAAAACTATGAGGATTCTAAACATTGTTCATTACAGTTTCAATATTCTATATTCAGCCATTTTAATTCTGGCATCTGATAACACTTTAATTACTGTCGGATAAATTGAAGGACTGTTTGTTGCAGTCAGACATTCAGATTCTTATGACGTCAGGAGGGAAAAGTTTTAGAATTAAAGGTCGAGTAATATTTGAGAAGGTTGTCTCACACAATGAAACGCCCTAATTAAAAGTCGGCATGAACAATTGGTTACTTTTTCAAAAAAAATTAGATGCTCGATTTAGTATATCTTTGGATTTTATGGATTGAATTTTATTAAAGATAACAAATTTAAACAAAAAAGAAAAAAGAACGTGGAGATGAATAAATTTATTAACGTCACACTATGAGACAAGACGAGGGATATTGGCAACGGACCTCGAGCTGCGATAACCTAGTGGTCAAAGGAAAGGACTCGTGGGCAGCGTGTCATGAGTGCGAGCCTGTACCACTAAAGAACCGCGGTGCTTAAAGGGCCGATACATGTTTAATATAAGGCCGCGGTAGTCTAGTGGCCATATAGGGGAGCGATGCACGTTAAATCTGTTGAGAGCTAAAGCGTCCGCCCCTGGTGTGGTGTGGTAGTTAGGAAAGGTGGTGTCAGCTCAGGAGTCGTCCTCGTCACTTGACCATGGTTCAAAATGACGAGGTCCGGCGCCAAAAGACCTCGTGTAGCTGAATAATGTGACGTTAATATTCACTTGCTCACTCACTCGGAAACGAACCTCATAATTTTCAGTCACCCTCAATTGATGAGGACGACCCCTGAGCTGACACCCCCCTTTCCAAACTACCACACCATGCGAATGAGAGAAATTGAGCCATCGCAGATTTAATTAGCATCTCTTCACGAAGGGTCTTCAGGGGCATCAGGACTCAAACTCAGGGCACGCAGTTCAAGAGCTGGGACCATGACCAGTAGACAACCGCGACAGCATAAATAAATGGCAATTAATATATAAATGAAATCCAAATGAATGAAACATCGTACTTCAAATGGAGTTTGGAATTTTGAATGGATGTTTTGAGAAAGTATATTCTATTCAAGTGAATTTTTTAATTTTTCATGTTTCCTTATAATTTTTCTAGAAAATTCATTCCCGTTATATCCGTAGTTTTTTGTTTCACCATTACGTAACTAAGCATTTGTGAAATGATTTTAAATAGTAATAAATTGAAAGATCAAAGATGCAGCTTTTAAAATATGGAATTTTTATTTGATTGGTCTTGACACCATATTTCGAATAAAAACGAGGGCTGCTGGCGTCGTTGCTCCCATAACTTTGCACCTCAGTCTAGAGACGAGGTCAACACCTGGCATTCGATTGTCACGGTCATTTATTGCAACGGAAATATTATGAAATAGAAAATTTTTATGTATAAACTGGAATTATTCTTTTGTTTTAATTTAGCTGGAATTGTTATTTTTCGTTCTAAAACATTTATATTTTTCTACATTACATGGAATAACAAAGTTATCCCTCGGGGAAAAAATCTTTTGAAAGATAAATGTCTATACTTATTTCTTTCCTCTGACTATAATAATTTCTATACCCTTTGGTGGCTATTGGATACTTTAAAGCAAAACGTTCTATTTAAGTAATTACTCTATTCTGAGATGTCTGCAAGTGGTAGTTTCTAGGTGTTTCAAATGCCAAATAAATGACCCATTTATATACTTGGGGGCTACAGTGTCACGCACCTCAAGTTTAAAAAAAGTGAAAAACACAACCCATATAATTTCTCTATTGCGTGGCTTTATTCATTATACACCGATATTACCCAGGTACTTCGTCATTCTTCTTATGTTTCCTAATAACTATGAAGAGTAACGTGTGTATGTGTTTTGCTATATAATTTAATAAAGAACTTTGCCTTTTACTTAAAGTTTTCTTACTTGGCAAGTAATATGACTAGATTAGCTTAAAAATATAAATTACATTAATAGTTTGTACTAATAGTTAACAGCATTTACATCTCCATTTTAGAAATAGAATAATTTTTCGGCTCATAAAGCGCAATTTTTTATTTTAAAATGTACCCTAAAATTGGTGTGCTTGTTATGGTCTGAGGATGTAACTTCGTCTTCTATGTCGTCAGCCGATTAATAACGGATATTTTTTCCTGCATGTAAAAGGGTTCCTTTTTTCTGTAAACGTTGATCATAACATTTTGAACCTGAAGAAAACAGTTGAGTTTAAATATATAATTATTTGACAGTATGTACAGGGTGCCCCAGAATCATAGGGACACACTTTAAGAAGGGGTAGGGGATATGATAAGGATTCAGCTTTGCATGGCAGTCTATGGTCGGAAACGTCTTCATTCACCACCGTTGTTAACAAGAGCATTTAAGTAAATAGAGCTGCATTACCGCAGTCATTTGAGCTGTCTTCGCCCGCAGAAGAGTATGAAACGTTTTACAAACCCGAGCTGGCAGATATGAACCTGAGGTACGATTTGACAGAAGGAAATGCACGATCAATGGAAAAATTGCATCGAGAAAGGTACCCACAGACCGCTTGATGTTTGCAATTTTGTATCACTATTTGTGCGAATATGAATCATTATGAGGTAATAGGCATGAGAGGCCAGACCACGCATTCCAAGGGGCTAAGCTATTCTATTTCATGCATGGAACAAAATGTGTTGGATACCATTTAAAGATATCCGAGTGCCCTGTTGGGAGTCCGAATCACTGGTGGCTCTTTCAAAAATTCCCAAATACAATGTAGCGTATGTGAATCAGCATAATGTGAACTAGTTTCATCTAAGATGTTAGATTGCGTGCTAAGGTGCTGAAAGTTGCTTACAAAATAACCTCAGAAGCACTTATTGAGGCTCAATGCAGACCAGCTTTCACATGCATGATTTTTATTTCATAAAATGGATAAAGTTAAGACATTTCTGTTTTATTAATGGGCACATTAAATGTTGAATAATGAAAAAGAATATCACTACTAATCTCTCGACAACAAGCAAATTTCACAATGAATAAGTGCTGTTATATTTACTAATTTCTTAGAGTAACAGTTCCAAATATTTTTCGTAAACTCTACCCTGAAAAATTTCATTGCGTAAGTACGGCGGCGGTATCGTACGGCGGAAAATATGAAAACATTTTTTTTTTAATTTTCAAAAATTATTTTTTATATAAAATGAAATATACTATCTTGATACCATTTCTAATGCAGGTATTTTTTTGCATAAGTGTTTATTGTTGTTGAAGTTGTCGTGTTCTTCCCGAAGGGAAGGAATGAAAGCTGCCAGAGCCTGAGACAGGTTGGACTACTATTCGATAGATGGCGACACCACCTATCGCCAACTCCACAATTTAGGCATGTAGCTGAAGGGGAGGGAAATATTCTCCAGTCCCCTGCACCCGTTGTTTCTGCTGCGACCATACACAAGAGTTTCGGACCCTTTGATTTAACGAGCACGTACTCCGTGTGTACTCGGAGGGTATTTGGTGGCATCGGGCATCGAACCCAGACCTTCCGGTCTGGATTCCAAAGCTCTAACCACTAGGTTACCCACAAGTGTTTATTAACATCGCACTATAAAGCAACACGAACGGTACAAGGTGAGGGAATTCGTTGAAGTTACGAGGACAACATCTGAGCTTGCATCCCCCCTCTCCTTACCACTACGTGCCAACAGGAGGGTCTTCAGCCCCAACATATGTATAATTCCGTCTAAAAGGTGGATTTTAGTGGCACAAGGATTTGAATTCAAGAAATTCCGTGTAGTAGCTTGCGATCATGACTACTAGGCTAACACTACCACATTTTTTCATAAGCTAATTAACGTTGTTAAATAAATATTTATTTAAGTTACACTTCAACGTATATAAAAGTAATCATTTCGTCATTTTTTAAGAAAGTGCATTATATTTTACTTTTGTTCATATAATAATCTGGTTTTTTTAAAAACGTTCTTCATTTGCTGTCGAAATAAAATAAATTATTTTCATTTTAAACAGTACAACGCATGAATTTAATCTCATACATAATTTCATTACAAATTTTATCTTAACATTTCACTATGAAAGAATTCAAGGAATATTTTATAAAGTTTCTAAATAAATTTCGAATTTTCACAAATTTTTAAGTAAATATATTCCAGTTAATACTAATTAAAATTTTAAAAGTTTTTTTCTCGAGAATTTTCCAATGTATTTCAAGACTGAATATTAAGTTCATGCATCCAATTTTTCTAATGCTGCGTGTTCGTTTTTTCCCCAAATATTCGAATTGAAAATCTATTCAACACAGGCGAAAAAATTTAAATAATTCGTAAAATTCATATCTAAACTAGACACGTAATTAAAAAGTTTCAAGTTAAGAAAAAACTGCATAATTTGGAATTCTCGTTACAGCAAATGTATTTATGAAGGTATGTATGAGTACACACAAAAAGTTTCCATTAATTCACTAAACAAATGTGTTTTGGGGATTTATCAAAATGTATGATTAGTTAATAAAATAGTTAATGTATTATGCACGCTATTAGATAGGGATAAATATATTTAACAAAATAAATTCTGAATAACAAATAAAGTTTTTTCTTAAAAATACACCGAAAACTAAATATATTATTCGAGTAAGATTTATAATTTTTGAAGAAATGTGGTACACGTAAATAATCCAAGAGATTTTGATTATGCATTGCCATTCCAAAAACAGTTTTCAGACGGTATTAATGTATAATAACTCTTTGAATAAATGAGAAGTTAATTTTAAAATTTTCTTCTTTCTTTTCGGGATTAATTCAAAATATTTTCAATATAAAATATTTTTAATATGTCTGTGACTTGTAAATTCAGAGCATAAAAAAACCCCCAAATATTTGGGATGCTTCTCATAGGTAAGATTCTGATTATACACTGCTGGCACCGTAAATACAACACCAAGAAAAAAAAAGAGATAGCACAAACAAAATTTTCTTTTGTAGATAACATGTTGACCAAGTACCAAATGATTAAATTTATAGACTTCTAGGAAGTGTGGTTCCTGCCAGAATCAGTACCCAGAGTAGCCGCCATTGGTGTAGATCACCGCTGCCACACGCCTCGGCATTGATTCAAAGAGACTTTGGATGTGTTCTTGAGGTTAAGCAGACACAGCAGTTTCCACACGTTGCCAAAGTTGATCTGGTGTGGCAGCTGGGGGTGTAATCTGGGTCAATCGTTGAGCACCCATGGACCACATGTTTCCTTTCGGCGAAAGATCCGGAGAGCAATTCAATCTGGTGATTGACGAATAAACTTTGGATAATGCGTGCCACGTGTATTTACGAATTATTCTATTGAAATATGGCTGTGGCCAAGCCCTGAAGGTAAGGAAGGACAACTGGCTCCAACACCTCGATGTAGCGCTGGCTGTTTAAAGTACCGGCAATGTGTACTAGAGGAGTGCGAGAGTGATATCCAATACCGCTCCATACCATAATAACCAGTGCAGGACCAGTGTGGTGGTGCATAACCCAGCTGCTCAGCATCCTCTCTTCACGGTGTCTCGAGACTCGAATCCGACCATCGTGGTGTTGCAGTTAGATGCGTGACTCGTCAGTAAAGACAACTTCACTCCATTCTGCCGCCCACATCCAGATTTCATCGCACCATTGGCACTGGAGACGTGTGTAGTTCTGCGTCAAGGGCAATGGACGTCTTGCGGATAGTCCACTCTGCTGTAAATTGCGTCGAATGGTACGCGCAGACACTGAACGCGCAGATGCGTTACAGACTCAATGAGCTATGCTATGGTTCGTGATGTGACTGAGCGATCCGTCACTGACATGCCCAGCGTCTCACGTGAAGTGGTGCACTGAGGTGGATTCGATCGACCCCGTCGGTTCGTCGTACACTCCTGCATCCAACGTTCACATATCCGCATTACAGTTGTTTGGTTTCGTCCAACACGACTACCGATTTTCCTGAAAGATTATCCACAATCTTGATTGGCCACTCTATCCTTCCTCTGTCGAACTCGGATACTTGATGAAAAGTTGATCGCTGTTTTCTACGAGACGTAACTGATCGTTTTTTGAAAAAACCACAAGAAAAACACAATTGCCGAACTTGAAATCGTTGATATCTCCAAGCGATAAATAGCGCTTTAAGGTGGCGCCACAGGCGTGCGTGATGTGTGTCTGCGCTGAAATTCTAATCATTTGCATATTTCACCTCCGCTAATGCATGTTGTAAATTTCATGTTATTTGCATGCTTCCTTCAGGGTGTTTTATTTACGGTGGCCAGCAGTGTATATGTTTAGTTTCAGTTTGTGCTGGTAATTATATAGATCTTTGTTAGTAGTGAAAAATGTGACAGTTTATTTAGAAGGGTTAAAATTATCTCTTAGCTGAGCTGTAAAGTTCGACAAAGCTGTCATAGAGTCATTAAGTTTTAATTCCAATCCAGGAAGAGCTCCGTAGAACAAAATTATCCTCAAACATTCCGATTCCTTTTCGAGAAGTAGACACACTCTCTACACCAGCATAATGAAAAGCGAGGGGCTATAAAAATGCGGTTGATAAGTAGCGTCCCACCCAGCAGCTGCTGTTGGATACGGACCACAGAATTTTCAGTTTCAATCAGGAGATGAGAAGGAAACCCGAATTCGTGCTGCCGCGTGACCACTCGTAATGAACAGAGATTGCCAAAACCAGATAGTTTGTGCCTGGTACACACACACACACACAAGATACCTCAGACAAACATCAGCACCTTTACGAGTCAATGTCTCACCCGGTATTGTCGGTTTTGAGGACGAAGGGTCATCAGACGAACGCACTACGACGCCACTTTGAAGCACGGGGGTGAGCAGAATGCCCATATGAGGCAATTTATTCTTCAAATGAGATCCGGGGCAAAACAGATGTAGAGCCGATTCTGGAAACGGCTTTGGTGTTACCACACCTCTTCTATCTCCGACACCCAGATGGGTTTTTCGTCACAACGATTTACAGAAGGGACACACCTGTTAGACGGTCACCCATTATTTCGTTCATTCCCACATCTTGGCCGCGAAGTACTAGTGTGGAAAGAGTGTCGGTCTGTTATGACCCAGGAGTGTATTCCTAGTGTCAAAG
Organism: Trichonephila clavata; assembly: GCA_019973975.1. Lineage (NCBI taxonomy): Eukaryota > Metazoa > Arthropoda > Arachnida > Araneae > Nephilidae > Trichonephila > Trichonephila clavata. The sequence continues at coordinate 75,878 of BMAO01004906.1, forward strand.
TAACTTGTCGATTGATAGACCCTCCATATGGCTTACGAGGTACAGTGACGTAGATGGCTGCAGTCGCGACGGCCTTTTGTCTCAAAGAACCAATAGAATTCGGGCCAAAACAGATGATACCGGTTGCACATCCGCGACATTCAATTATCTGAAATTTGGGGGGCTGGAAAGAGGCCCACCGAAAGGGTTTAAAGAGTGTTTTCGGAAGATTAGAAGAGGAGGATCAATAGATCAAGGAAATATGAGTAAATCCACACCCGAGTGACGATCATCTGAAGATCAACGAACGTTGATCCAGACTTGAACTTTTTTTTCTAGCGAAAGGCTGTGAAAACTAGAAACCAAAATAATGGAGTCAATTTTTTAAAAATTAATTTGTAAATATAAAATACCTTTTGGCTAAATATGTGTAACTTTCTCGCTACCCAAGAAGGAAGCAAATTTTGGGGTCATGATGTTATAATATTAAAAATGTTATCATTATGTAATGGCTCTTCAGTGTGCATCGTGTGGCCGCGGTAACCAAGTAGTCATAGTCTCCAGCTTTTGACCGGCGTTTTTGTAACGGGTTTGAAACTGAGTGACACTGAAGAACAACAAAAAAAGGGTTGAGGCTCACTAAATCTGTCGAGGCTCAAAGTCCTCAAGTTGGCTAGGTGTGGTAGTTTGGAGCGGAGGTGGCAGCTCCTGTGTCCTCCTCGTCAATTGACCTAGATTCAAAATTACGAAGTCCATCGACATTAGCTCTCATGTTGCCCCACAGGTCAGGTTTAAGGGAGTCAAACAATCAATCAGTGTACATCGTACATTTATAACTTATTAATCATGTTTTATTTTCACTAATATGTGTTAGATTATATATTGGTTTTTTCTTACAAAATCATCTATTCTTCAATTTCATTATATAATTTTATATTTGAAGACTTTGAAACGAAGAAAGTGATCCAATTTTTTCGTGTCAACTACTTTAATTGAATTTTTAATTCTAAATCTGGGTTATCTTAATATTTTATTGCATTTGCGATACACTATTTTTTTTAGTTAAATTAAATTACATATATTTTTTATAAAATATTAATATCCCTTTATACAAAAAAGTAGAATCTTTAATCCCTAGAAGTACACGTGGCAAGGCTTTCAATTTTATATCGGCTTAAGGTGATTCAAAGCAGAAGCAGAGCAAAATTTGCTTCAATAATTTTGTGATTTGAAGAGAAATTCTGTAATTATCAATAAGAGGCACAAAAAAGTAAAAGAAAATCAAATTGGGTAATATTTTCAGTCACCTTTTATTTATTTAAATTATTTAGCATTTTAAACAGTTATTGCACTCAGGTCTCTCAAAATAAATACTAACCATTCTAAAAGTTCCCTTCCTATTCAAAGCTTGGTAGGAAAAATTTAAAAATATTTGGAATATTTTTTTTAAAAAATTATTCTTCAAAATTTTTTTTTCCTTTTAACTAGTAATAATTTAATTCAAACCCCCCGAGTCCAATTCTTTACTTTATTAACAAGGTGTGGTTATTAAATAACGAGACGCTGCTACAGAGGAAATAAGCATGTCTCAAACGCCGGTAAAGCACAGCTATGTACACTCACTTCCATAAATTAAGGATAATTTAGAATTACTTGGAAATCAAAATCTATACGAAAAATTTCACTTGTATAATTATCACACACATCTTTAACAATAATATGCACAAAAAAAACAGGAAGCCACCCGATGTCCCCGATAGTACGTCACAATGACGAATATATGTAATGAATGGTGGCAAAGAAGTAAAATTGTTCGCAAACGTTTTGTGAGCCCCATGAGGAAGCACACAATGATCTTCTTTTACATAGTACAATGATCAGCAATATTGCGCATCGGAGGAACTTGGAGTTATACAAAGTGGCTTTTGATAACGATTCCGAGATAGCGGAAATGTCAGAGATCGCCCCCCCCCCCGAGTTATAGCGCTGAAAGAAGATCGATGTTTGGCAGTAACTTTAGAAAGAAGGAGTAAAGCATCCGATTTGTCTTGTCAGCTAATTGCAGCCACAGTACTATATTTTCGAAACAAGTCATGAACAGCGTTTGGAACATATTGGTCTATATGTTCGCAGACTTCGAAGATGTGTTCCGCTCACGGCAACTCACTGTTTCCAATGGTTATCCTGGAGTAGAGATCATATAAAGTAGACATCGTCACAGTGGGCATGTGTGATGTTTTCCGACAAGTCTAGGTTTTTCTTCAAGTCTGATTCACATCAGACTTTCATGTGCAGAATGCTAAGTACCTGTTACTTCCAAGGCGACATATTTGAACTGTAGGGTTAAGGTGGTGTAAGATTGCTCGTTTGGGGGAAATATTTTACTTGACTGCAGAATAGATCTTCATGTTCAAATCAGAACCATGACAGGACAAATTTATAGAGACATCATTCTGAAACAACATTTGTAACCTAGCAAACATTGTAAACGAATGCCTTCAATCTGAGTTTATTACCCCAATAGTGTGTCACATGCTTGTCTAACGAGTTTCAGACCTTCAACCACGAGAGCCTTCAGACCTTCACCATTACAACTTCGGAGAACATTGCTTATAGCTGAAGGGAGTAATCTTCACCAAGATCAGTTCGATAATTTGATACTCAGCATGCCTAGGTGATGTTACGGACTATATTTCATCACATGGAAGACATACAATGAATTAATTATCCTACCAACCACGTGTAATATTAAGTTTTGGTAAAGAGAGTTTTATTAGTAATTGCTCCAGGGAGCAAAAATCGTTGTTTTTATGAATGGTATCACACATATTCCATCTTTTTTGTTTTTATCTTTTGTTTAATAAATGAGCTTATGATGAAAAGTCCCGTTTTGTTTTTGAACCATTATTTCTTGGAGCTGGCAGTATCCTTAATTTATGAACATGAGTGTATAACTTCAAGTCTTCTTTTTCGAATGCAGTTCCTCTCGTTTATGTAAATAAATCCGTACAGCCATAGTCTTCATTCATGTCAGAGTTTGTTTTTTGCTTCACTGGAAATGATAGATGTAACGAATTGTTGGTAAATTTCACATGACACTTAGAAAAACCGCTACTGAAACTTGTAATTTATTAAAAGAAGTGTATGGCAATGCGGGTTCCTCGAGTGCAAGTGCTTTCAAAATAGATGAGAAGATGATTAATGCCCGGATCATCCTTCTACATTAAAAGCCGATGGCAATAATGGAAGAATTTGTGATGTGGTCCAAATTGATAATTAATTATTGAACTTGTCAAAATTGCTTCATAATAAACTCCTAAAATCAATTCTAGTGTGTATGCTACTTTATTTTTATAACATATTTTGCAGGAAATACATAAATACAAGGTGGGGGTATTAATTAGCAAGACTGACGCTTCCAATTAAGAAGTAAGAATGTTCCAAATGCCAGCAACAACCACTGTTTAGCATTAAGTCTTCTATTTCAAATGGAGTGCTTCTCGATTCTGTTAACAAATCCATATAGGTGTAGTCTTCGTTCACGTCAGTTTTTTTTATTTCACCTACAAAATGATAGGTGTAACAATAGAGCAAAGCATTGTTGGGAAATTTCACATGAAACTAGGAGAAACTGCTACTGAAACATAATTTATTAAAAGAAGTGTATGCAATGAATGTTTATCATGTGCATGAAGTTTTGAGAGTTTTAAGTGTTTTCTAAATGGACAAGAATATGTTGAAGATGATTCACGCCCAAATCATCCTTCCACATCAAAAACGGATGACAATATCGTTAAAAAATTGGTGAATTGGATAGATTTGAACATCGGTTATGTACTCGAGGATATGCTGAGACAGTACGAATTGAGAAACAATCGGTCCGGGGCAAATTTTATGTAACAATTTTGGCATGCAAAAAGTTTGTGTCAAAATGGTGCCTAAAAATCTCACGTTTAAAACGTTTACATAAAAAGTTTACAAAAATGTTTGCACTGACACTCTGAATGCCATTGAAAATGTCCAAAAGTATCGAAAAGGATAATGACGTATGGCACAATTCGTGGTTTTTTACTTATGATCGTGTAGCGATGCACAAATAGCAAAGGATGTACATATATCTTGAGCCAAGTCCATCGAGAGACAAAAACACTCGAATGAGGTAATTCAAAGCAATAATGATAGTTTTTTTCGATATTTTCATTTGACTGTGTACCTTTACTGGTTTCCTGAAGTTCAAACTATTAAGAAACATTACTACCTTAATTTCCTTGCTGAGCTCTATAATAAGGAGGAATCTACCTTAATTGAGGAAGGATAATTCATGGGTTCTTCATCCAAGCAATGCAACGGCTCTTTCCGCATTGTCTGTTAAGAGTCTTCTTGTCAAGTACAGTATCCTAGTGTTAGACTGTCCTTTGTATTCGTCAGAGCTAGGACCATACGATTTCTATCTGTTTCTTGAGGTGCATTAAAAGGATCAATATTTGAGTCTATTGAAGCTGTGACAGAGAAAGTCTTATAGGAGCTGACACAAGAAAACTTTCAGTAGTGTTTTCAAACAATGGAAGATTCTCGTGGACCGTTGTAGGAATAGATGTTATGTGTCTATTGAATGTGATAATAAGTAAATATGAATGAAATAAAAAACTCATAAAATCAGTTACGTTACTTAATAGCCACACATTGAATTTATATTGAAAATGAGCCTCGGTCATGTAACAAGGCCGACACCTTAGCTGGCAAACCACTCCTCTAATTTGCACATGTCAGTATAAGGACTTGGAATCTCTTGCCTCAGTACACGGTTTCAAAGGATAAAAAATTACCTTATTTATTACAAAGAGGCAAGGGTGTGATAACTCAACTGAAACCTTAGATTTTAAAGTCTTTTTTTATTTAATCTCTCTCGGAATTTGTTTATCGTGATTAATTTATCAATTATCCATCAGCTTGACAACTTAATTAATTCTAGGTCCCTGACAATGATACCAAGAATCTGACGTAAATTTTGAAAGTTATTTTGAGTGATTTTAAGACTTCACTTCAACCCACAACAAACTTAATAAGATGGTCTTTATATAACACGGCTTTAAAATTTCTCATTGAAATTGCTCATATTCTATCAATCATGAATTTGATTGATAGATGGATTACTTATGATTTAAAAGATGTGGGGTTTTGTTAGTGGAATGTCCAGAGGGACCGTAATAACTTTAAATGGTTAGCGACGGACACCTTATTTTTGAGCCTCTATCAAGTCACGAGCCACTTAACTCGCACTCTAACTGTCCAAGCATCAAATCTACATCAAAGTGAGACCATTTTACATTGACAGATTGAACGTGTATCCATCCGTCTACATGGCATATCTTTAGTGGCACCAGAACTGTTAATAAAAATAACACTTGCCAAACCCACACATGAGTTCGTGAGTGAATACATTGCTACCATTAAACATTGAGAACTTAAAGATCGGGGAATATCCATTGATCGTCTTATTGTGCGTCCAAAAGAACTTTGCGAGTAACTGTCTTTGGTACGGTCACCAATCGTCCTCCTTTAAGGAGGGCAGTTCTTCTTGCACATGTTCTGCCTTTCCTCGTAAAGTGTCCTCCTATTTGTACTCTTTTTCAATATTTTAAAACTAATCCGCTAGTCTCTGTATTCTGAGATGCCAGGCCAAACTGTCACGTGTCGTCACAGTATGAATTATCCGAAATATTAATGTATTTTGTACAGAGTCAGATATCTATTCTCCACAAAACGATTTAAAAGATTGATGGCGAACATATTTCAGGTACAGAAGTTAATTTTGAACAATTTTGTCCTTCATGAATCATGATTTGATAAACAATTTACTCCTTTAATAATATAAAGGAAATTGTCGAACTTAGAAGAATCAAACCGGGGCATAACGGAAAAGTTTACCAAAGAAGTCCAGAATGTTTACGAAACATGTTTCCAGTATATCGAAGAATGGTCTGAAACAAATATCACAGGACATAACAGTTTTCAATGTTATTTTTTGACTTCATCGGAAGTAAATCGAGCAGATACAGAAAACTGTGTCGAATTTTTATCGAAAGAAAGGCCTGATATTAAGATTGATGACAATGGTCTGCTTGAAGAAATAAGAAGACTGAATATATATTTCAATTCTGATATATTAGAACAATGGGAAAATCACCATGTTGAAATTGATAAAAGAGGGTTGGAAATATTTAACCTTTTCGAAAATGAACATCATTCATATGAAAGTTTAGTTATCCTGATTGAATTTGTGTTGTGCTGCTCTGAAACTAATGCAGCAATGAAAGGAGTTCTTTTCAATTAATAGAGAAATGAGAAAACGAGATTGAATGTTGAAAAACTTCAACTGTAGCACTTACCGTAAGGCTAAGCATGAAGGATACTTAATGCTAAAAAATTTCCAATACGTTAGAAAATTATATGTTTGCAAAAAATGTTCACTGGAAAAATACTTGTTTAAGCAAATAAGTATAAAAGGGATAAAAGAGTAATTAGTGTATTTTTTGTTATAATAAGTAAAATGTTTCATGTATTTGCTTTGTAATTTTTTCTTAAATTTTTCATCCTCGTTTTCATTGTTAAAAATAAAGACTGGTCACCTTAGTTTTTATAGAGTTCCAGAAAAAATATTAATAATAGTAATAAAGAATAGAAGAGGAATCTGAACGTGTTTTGTTTTCTTTATATTTAGCTCAATTTGACTATTATATTCCGAAAGATTAATATTTCGTTTTTTTTTCATAGGCCTTCACTGTTCTGGAGGAGCTTTTATCCAAGAGCGAAATCTGCATCGCCGTTAAGGAACGACTCACCAAAGATTCGGGGGTGGCAGGTGATTCCTACTACGACAACATTGTGCAGAAACTCATGGCAAAACCCAGTGCCAGGGGTAAGTGAAGCTGAAATGAAATGGTATTTATCTTTCTATTTAAATAATTATTTTTTACTTCGATTCCCTGTCGAAATTTAAAATTCAAATGGTTAAGATATTCAAATATTTCATGACTTTTTCCCTTGCTCTATAGTTTTCTTGTTCACTATTTGCTTTGTATATTTTACGCGTCTGTTTCCTTAGAAAAGATCAATTCCTATGTATATATATTTTGTTTAAACTTATTTTTTCCTTTTAAGGTAAAAAAAAAAATTCATTCTAAAATATGAGTGTCTCCAGGGGGTTTGGTTTATAGCTCTAGTACCTGTAGGATAAGATTGGTTTCCTTGGACATTTCACCAAAATCTTTCGTGTTGCTAACTTTGAATTAATATACTATCAGTGAATCAAACGATAAAAATTAAAAAGATATAAATTCCTTTAAAGAGAACACAAATTACAAAGAATGTTCTTTCCAAAGAATATTTAACAGGATTATGTAAAAGGTGGCTTCAGTACTCATTTCGTACAAAATGAAAACCGAACATTCCAATAAGCGAATTGAGCTTTAAACTACCTGAGACGATACAACATGTACTGGGTTATCCTGGGGGTTCATGTAATAATTATACAACCGTTCAAGAATCATTAAATAAAATATTTTTAATAAATATATTTCTATTTTCGATGCATTTGGACGCTTTGGTACGGTAGATCTTGATAAAAGGAATTTACTTGTTCATTTTGTCATTTCTACTAGTGCGTATTTTTAGATTTCAAAAACAATTTTTATTTTAAGTAGAGTTATTAAGGACTTTTTAAAAATAAATGTGGTTAAAAATGGAGATAAGTTTTTAAATTCCTAGTAATAGGCATTTAAACATCTTTTTAGCTATCGGAAGGCCATTGAAATAACTTTTTTCGTCAGGTATAATCTTTACACTTATTACATAAATTAATAAAAAAAGAATTCACGTTGAATTTTAAAATATTTTTGCACGAAATTTATGATGTGACTAAAGTAATAAGAAATTGAAAACCTGTTTTTCCAACCTGCGCTTTTATGCAAAATTTCCAATATGAGCTACCGTTGAAACAGTCAACACCGGATAAATTTGAAACCTTGCCAATCTGTTGTGTACAGTTTATTCATTATAATACAATTATTTTCTTAATTAATAGCTTAATATTTCAAAATAAATTAAATGTAAAAAAACTTTTTTAAGAACAAGCTTTTATTTAAACGTGCTAAAAAGAATAAAATAAACTTTTCCTTTAAAACTTTTTTTACTATCAACTTATAACGTCATTACACAATTTATATGATATAAAAGCTTGTCGCGAGATTTACCTGTGTAGATAAACAAGTAAAATAAATAACTTGACCTGATTGATTTTGGTTTTTAAAAATTCAAACTAAGTAAATATGAGTACTTAAATATTGCGACAAGCTTTTATATCATATAAATTGTGTAATGACGTTATAAGTTGATAGTAAAAAAAGTTTTAAAGGAAAAGTTTATTTTATTCTTTTTAGCACGTTTAAATAAAAGCTTGTTCTTAAAAAAGTTTTTTTACATTTAATTTATTTTTTACTTTTTAGTTATCGCTGGACAGGTTTCACAGCCTGTTCAACTCATTGAACGCTGGTTCGCCATCCCTGGTTTAGCTGAATTAATTCTCGCAAAATGGTATTAGACTAAAAACACAATTTTTTTAAATCCGTAATTTTTAAGCAATTTTTTCAATCTTCATGCAGATTTTGGCTAACATTGTTCTACACACGAAAAAAAAAAGGTTTAGTGAGATTATCTTCATAAATGACAAAGTTATTAAATGTTTAATTAAAATTTTGACTATTTTTGAAAAACTTAAAGAATATATTATTTATTTGAAATATTTTGAAGATAAGGGATGTATTTCTCTAACATATTAGAAGAAAATTTTAATTGTTTATTTAAAACTTCAAAAGGCATTTAAATATTTGTATTAATCAATAAAATGCTTAAGACTAAAAACGCATTTTGTAATCAAAAAAGAAAATTTTGTCAAATAATGATAATTTTTTGCTGGACAATGAATATCTTCTACGTAAGAATCTATTTTTTTTAATTGCTCAGATCATCTTTAGAAACTTGATTTTGAAAAAATCAATAATTAAATTCAAATAAAATTAACAGATTCTATTTGTAATTAAATTTAAGGACACATGTCGTAGTGTGTGTTTAGATTACTGGTGATAAAATGAGGTATATTTAAATTACTCGTAGGCTTAAAATTAAAAAATTTCTTTAAAAAATTACTTCATTTTATTGTAAAATTATTTTTTTTAATCGAAAATATATTGCATTTCTAGATAATATTTTTCTCATTGTTTTCCTAGCGGATTCCTTTTTGATGGGTAAGATACATTAAAAAAATGATCTTTCCGATTCTGTAATTATTTTTTGTCTGAGTTTCATAGATTAAAGTTAGATAAATTATTTAAAGAATTTCTTCAATACTCCATCTCAGTTTAACTTGGCACGTCGAGAAAGGTATACAATGTACCAATCTACTTGAAAAATAGCTCTACTTTTTTGTTTTGAATTTAAATCCAAGGAAATAGATAGAAATTTGTAAAAAAATTGCATACGTTGTAGAAATTAGATTGTTTTTACGTTGTAGAAATGTAATTATTTTTTAGACAAAGTTAATTAATACTGTCAGTAGCGCAACGTTATGAAATGCCAGTTTGGCTGAAAACCGATTTTCGACGCCAACTTTTGTCATTGTTGTAACAATAAAATTATTACAACAATGCAGATATATCCAAGTTGGCGCCCGAAACAAGTTTAACGTTTTTAATTAATATCTTTTTAATTAATTGCAATATCGGAATATAAATGGTCAAAACATGCATTGTCATCCAAACTAAACGTGTATACAAAATTTCAGCTCAATGGGAGGAAGATATCAGCTTCAAAATTGAGTTGCAAGATTCCACCCGAACAAATTACATACATACATACATACATACATACATACATACATACATACATTGTAAGTTAAATAAAAGCTTTTAATAAAATAATGTTGCAAGAAGAGTAGGAAACCATTAATCACACGTACAAACGTGTGTAAAATTTACTTTTTGTTAATTTTTTAAAATATTTTTATGAAAAACGCTTATCTCATTCTCATAATTAATGTTAGGTTTATTCATAAATAACTTCCGCTTCTTAATCAGGCATTTTGTTTGCTTCATTATGTAACTAAATTATGTTATTATATTATGTATTGTACTATTATATATGACCTGCCACCTCCTTGGCAACTTATCAATTTTTTCTTGATAAAATGTGTTTAGTTTAGACTCGAAATAATTTTCGATCTCTTGACTTGACCTGTTCTTCAGAATTAATGTGTTTTTTAAGGTTTTTTAAGGTTCAAATAAGGGAATAGTCTGTCTGGAATGTCCGATGAATAAGTTATGTTTTACTCAAGAATTTTTGCGACGTTTGATCTTTTTCATTCGATTTTCATGGACTGTGAGGTACTCATACTCTTTACATAATAACTTTTTCAAATTTCTCCAGGTGGCAACAAACAGTTGATTGTGATTTATACTAAGAATTTTAAAAATGGCCCTTTTACTAATAGCTTTAAAAATGGCATATTATCTACAAAGCTATTTAAACCTTGACAACACCCTTTGGAGGTCGAATTTCGCAAATTTCTTTCTGTAGCGGATCTGTACATCAAAGAAACATGCATACTATACTTCAAATCCTTAGGCCTGATAGTTGAAAAATAGTGATTTTTATCTATCCCCCACAATGCTCCTTGGTGGTTGATTTTTGCTAAATCCACTCTTAGCAGATCTCTACTCCATGAAAAAAACATGACGGCCAAATTTCAAGTCTGTAGGTCTAATAGTTTCAAAGATGTGATGAGTGACTGAGTGAATGAATGTGAGTCGCTTTTCTAATATATATATATATATATATATATATATATATATATATACAAACGAAAACATATATTTCATTTTTAGAGAAAATAAGACTCATTTATATCAAGTAGAAAGAAAAAAGTTAGAAAATAGCAAATCGTGACCCCATTCTAATCAAAAATTTATCTGAATTTGATCAATCGAAAAATAAGAATTATCACTTCACAATATCTTTGGGGAGTAAAAAAAAGCTTCCCTAACAATCTTCAATCTGATGGTATTTATAGTAACTAATAAAAATGAAGGAGCTTTGAATGATTTAAAAGTAAAATAAGTATCTCTTTAAACCTGGATATTAAATCGAAGAACAATTAAATAGCAGAGTCAGTTTTACTAAGAAAAAACGTAAAGAATAATATTTATTTCAAATTATACGTCTGTAGAATAATATACGTAATTTATGCTTAAATTAGTCGCCAGATGAACAATTAGTTAATTATCTAATGTTATCTAGAACTGCTATTATGATAAATTCAATCAACTAGGTTAATATGTAAAACCATTACATTGAGAAAGTGTTAGATTTCTCCAACGGTAGAGTAATCTTAATCTGAGTTATTTCAATACCTTAATGTTCATTTCTTGGGATTTTAATTATTGCTCTGTGATTTTCAATTTATGTAACAGCAGTCTTGCAGGAATCGTAAATGAGAGTTGTTTACTGCGAGAAAGAGGCAGATTAATAATTCGAGCGGGTCTTAGAGGTAAGTGTAATAGGGAACATAAAACTACGGCTTTATGTTGATTTTCTTTGTTTACAGACATCTGTATATACTTATTATTAACTTGTGTCTTTAGAAAACCTACTGTGCTGCGGTCCCTTTTTTCTCGTTTATAACTAATTTTATTTTCTTTCTTTTTTATGTGAATGATTTGAATATTCTTCATTACGGGGGAGGGCACATATATTAATTTATAAGCCATAAATCCAAATAACTTTTACTGAAAAGCACTAATCAGATCTAAGAAAAAGAAATACACATGTGTGTTAGTCCAGTAGTTTGAGTTTGTTTCTCTTGTATCTTACCAAACATTAGTTTGTGGCCAAAAATAGACAGCCACCATCTAGAGACAGCCGAAGACACCATCTTATAAAAAGTTGGTCCAGTGTAGCTTTGAACATAGTCGGTATTCTTATATGTATGCGCTTAACGAGTTGTTGAATTTGTTGCTTAAGGATATTTGTAATATAACCACCGCTTAAAATTGCGTCAGACTGGATGGCGGTGTTTCCAAGTTTTGAAGTGATCCTTCGACATTATTCAACAGACACTCAAAAGGATTGAGATCAGAAAATTCATTTAGCCTTGGAAACATGTTGAACTGTAATGTTCCACAAACCAATATGAGACCGATCGAGCACGGGACAATTTGCGATGTTTTGCTAAAAGTGTCCATCTCCATAATGATACATATATCCATAATTAATGCATAATCTCCATATATTAATGTTTGAGAACGACAACGATGTCAGGTTGGTTGTACCCTTCGCAGTTATACAAGGTAATTCACTACCAGACCGACACATTTGCAAGATACAAAGACTTGTAGGGAATACAAAGACGTCTTGGAATTACATAGGAAATCATGGTTGCAAATGCCGTAGTTGCGAGCTATCCCCTCTAGCGCCCGCTACGTGAAGTGAGCTTGTAAACAAACAGGACTCGAGTTGTTGACAAGAAACAGAATGGTAAAACGACACTGAACAGATGTGTAACGAAGCAAGGCGAGCAGAATGCGTTATGTACCGGTTTTTGTAAAAAGTAGATTAGTTTAAAAATTATATTAAAAATAAGCATTAGTTGCTACCAAAAAAAAAAACTCTTTGATGTCAACTTTATGAGAGCCTCTCCTATTAATAATAACGATCACATGGATCAACTAAGAACACCACAACGTGGGAACATCAGCTGCATTATTCATTTCATTTTCGTCGTCAGAATCTTCATGAATGATATTTTTTGAGTTTTGTAGAAACTTCAAAATGTGTCTTTGTCTGCCATAATTGAGGCTGTACTCACATTATCATTATCTACAACAACGAACACTTCCAATAATATAGTAAGTCCAATAAGTCAGAAACTTTCTCAGTCATTTCATTGTCAGCACAGTTTCAATATCCTTCCTTTCTATTTCTTTTAGTGCTAAAAAAATCTGATTCTTTTCAAATATTTTCGTGTTAATCCATTTTCGTTTCATGTTAAAAGAAAAAAATGCATGAAAATACAAAGCAGTTTGTCGGGACCGTTGTATTATTTCGTGTCAACCGATATTTCGTCTTAAGCGTTTTCGCGTTAAACTTACTTCACTGTATTATAAAATTAGAATCGTTAAAGATCTTCACTAAAATACTGAATCGTGACTAACAAAAATTGTTCAATAATATTTATTTGTTATTTATTGAAAATCAAATGAATTACTGCGCATGCAGTAATTCATAATAATTCAGGGTGGGGGGATCAAAATTTTCTGTTTTTGCATCAATTAAAAGGATTACCTTAAATTTTCTAATGATTCAGAATTGATATTAATAATTTTATTTTACTTTATTTTTTATTTATAAATAAGTTTAAAGAAGTAAAATTACACCAAAAAATGAATAGAAGATTTAAATTTAAAAAAATTAATATTCATTTTTATATTCGTGATTTACCACAAAAATTTAAAAAAAGAGAAAAAATTATGCACATATAAGAACATTACCTTTAAAAATGTTAAAAAAATATATAATTAAAAATATTTCATACTTATTCTAAATTTCTGCAGGGAATTTTATGAAATATAAATTTCAACAAAATGAAATGTCCGGAAATTAAACTTATTGTAAACTTTTTTTATTTAAGAGTTTCTGCTTTTTTCGTGTCGTAGGCTAACAATAAAAGTATCCTATATGTAATTTGTTTTCTTAATAGTTTCTTTTACTTTTTTATGCAAAGGAACCTAACGATACTTCCTAAATTTTTGTCATCATTTAATTTGCACGTTTTTGTAATAGTTAGCCAACATTGGAGTGGTTTCCATTTTCACTATATACGTTGTAAACTTCAAATTTTATGTATAACGAAATGGTAAGCTAAGAAACTTTTCCTTGCATGTATTTTCAACTTACTAATTAGGGTTGGGGCGTTACATTTAATCAACGGTGCTACCGTATAGCATATAAATCTCTAAGAGCTATCAGGCTGACATTTCATATTTTAACTGAAATGTAATTAGTACAAATTCGATATTCTTAATTACATTCTCGACATTTCAAAAATTAACCCTTTTCCGATTCGAAAAGTTGAAGTTCACTAACATATTGGGTAATATCATAAGTTATGAATTGTATAACTTATATCTTAATTACAAATAGTATTACTAAAGCACATTTTACCGATTTTGGATAGAAATTATTAGTTTCTTAAAGGATTGGAGCCAGAGAGAAATTAATATAAACCAGTACATTTCAAGGCAAATGAAGACAGCTTACTTATCTTGTTAACCAATCCTAATTATAGTTTTGTATTATGGGTATCCACTGAAAGTTGTTTCAACTAATTGCGACATCCAAGACAAATATAATAAAAGAATACTTTCCGTTACTTTAGCCAGTCCTGTAGAGAGAGTGGGACGATCCTTATTTTTTCTGCACTCGATCTCTATTACAAAGGGAGCTGTAAGAAAAATTGTTGCAGATGAAACAATTCCCACGGCACTATTTCTTTCCTTCCGATCACTTGAGCAAATAATTTGCTACGGATAATGAACCGCTTTCTTTTCTCACGTGTTCTCTGACCACTCCATTAATGGGAGATGAATTTCGAAACCGTATGCATTTGCAATGTAAGATGTAAAAGGAAGGTTGATACAATATAAAGAAATCACAATCAGTTTAAAAATTATGAGATCTCTCAAAATTTTTCACCCTTTTATAGGAAACATTAATACGCATTTCAGAGTAAAACGGGTTCGTGGTGTTGATTTAACTTTGTAAAAAAACGTTGGATATAAACCTGGAACCTTCTTTTACCTCAACTTTCTATCTCACCTGAAATTTCCACTAGGCAAAATATAAGAAGATCGTGGTGATATTTAATCATACCGCTATGGAACATGCCGCATCTAATTTATATAAAGCTATTAGAGTTATTTTCTCTTATGACATCAGGTTTTCCCATAATATATAAATGCATATAATCTGATTATTCAAGAGATTGAGGGATTATTATTATGGCGGTTTCTTAAGATGTTAGCACGATTCAATGGTAGATTAATATGTTTAAATTTGAGAAATTTCACTGTTTATTTTAAAGTTAATACATTTAATATTTTAAAGTTTTTCAGACTTTGATTTAATGGTTATTGAATCTCACTGCGTAATTGAATGCATATTAATATCATTATAATTCGCAACAATAAGAAAAACAGATCGTAGATCATTTTTGTGAGAAACAAATTTTCATAAACATGGTGTCACATAAATATGACAACCTTTGCTTTCTTAATAATGCAGTTAATTTTTGCCCTAAGTTTTGAGTTTTATTGAGACATATTTCATCTGGAAAGAGTGACCGTTGTAGCTCAGTGGTTATGGTCACAGACTCGTGGCCGGCGATTCGCTGACTCGAGTCTTCTGGCCATTGAAGACCCGCCTTGTAAAAGGGACCGATGCGTGTTTCGTGTGCCAGTGTCCTCCAGTTGGTGTGGTCTGGAAGTTCGGAGAGGAAGGTGCCTGCAAAAATGCCGACTATGGTTCAAAATAGCGAGGTTCATCAGCAATGGCCTTCGTGCTGCTGATTAACTTGAAGACGATTGTCGATGGACATTCTAATTTTGAATCATAGTCAAATGGCGCGGACAACACTTGAGCTGGCATCGCACTCTTCGAATTACTAACCCCTCTAAAGTTAGTAAATTTAACTTGATCTTATAAAACAGGCATTGGGCCATATTACACGGCGCGACTTCGGCAGCATCAAAACTCGAAAGGAACAACTCAGACCACAATGGAAGAAAGATAACAAAAGAGCACTAAAGAAAATCTGAGAAGTCGACTGTCAGCTGAAGTACACAAAAATTACAGATAATATAATCCACCGAATGAATTAGAAATCGTACCTATGAAGAAATGGAACAGTATTTCACAGAACTTTTCTTTTAAAATTTAATTAACCTGGTGCAAAATATTATCCGAATCTTTATTCGGAAAAATGTAAGAGCAACAATTTGTTTTATTTTTAAATTTTTCTTCCCAACAACCGATATTTTATGTATGCAAAAGGTGTTTTTTGTTTTTTGTTGCTCTTTTATGTTTTGTTGCCTCTTCGTTTTAATTAATGAGATTTTACCAAAACTTGAAATGCTTTTGATTATGAATAAAATAGCTTAATCATTGTCTATAAGGTAATGGGTGCTGTACTATGCCTTAGCTCAAAATTCTCAAGTTTTCGTGGTGTAGAAATATGGCGTGACAGGGCTATCCGCGTGAATTTGCAAACTAATCCTCTTGGGTAACTTTGGGGACAACATTTATGCTACTTCACAGCCTCTTCGGGAAAAACACGAGATAGTTATATGCTAATTAATTCGACTATATAAAGTCTAGGTTTCGTAAATGTTAGAGAGAGAGAGAGAAGGAATTGCCAAGTTACATGTAAGTATCGTCTACGGATCACTTCAACGAGCATTTGATAGTATTTGATAGTATTATAGTAAAGTACTAGATTAATCATTAAAAAAATCAAAACAATTAGATTTAGTACCGACCTGAAGTTAGCAAGAGTTCGTCTCCTTGTCAATTCTGATACTTGAGATTACTTAGACGGGAATATTAGATTTGAATGTTAGATTTGAATATTAGATTTGAGTATCATTATTAATCTAGGTATTAGAGAATCACTCCGAGGTTTCCACTTATAAATTGAACTTGTGCTTGTTAATTGTGTTTGTCTGTCTTCAATAAATAATTATTGTTATGGCTTTTGTTGGTGATGATATGTTTCCTCCTACACCAGGCGCGTCGGGTGATGTGAACTCAGTCTAAAATAGGACTGGGCTACGACAATGGTGTGGCCGCATGACCTTGTAGCAACCCGGAGATTGCAGGTGTAAGTGTTTGAAAAAAAGCAGACATTGTTTAAAAATAGTTGCATTCATTTTAGATATAACACTTTATGAGCAATTTACAACTTATTGAATAACTTTGGGAGAAATTTTAATCTAAACTCTTAATCTAATTTTTTAAATTATTCAAAATGACTTATCTCTTGACACTTGACAACTTCTCCTTGAACTGTAACGGCTTTGCACAATTCAACTCCTATATTCCCCCCACTACTCTGAATGAACGCTAAATTTGAGTAATAACTTCAATACGTACGTCTATTCACAAATCCCATTTCACTATTGTTTTTCCACGATTAGCCTACCCAAATTGAAAGGGTTTAAATAGTATTTACATTAACATAAAGTCATGTCATCTCTACAGAAAGCGGTTTTTAAACTGAAATCACAGTTGAAGAATATTTCCCCCAAGAAGATTAGTAGAAAACCAACAGATAAAACCAGTTACAATCTGAGTACTAATGGTTTTGAACTCGTTGCAGCGAATCGGGTGTTCGAGCCCTTGTGCAACTGACGACGAACGCATGATTTTGATTGGCTGATTCAGGTTAAATCTGTCTTGATTTAAAGCCCTCACGCTGGCATGGTGTGGAAGTTCGGAGAGTAGGTTGACAGGTGAGGTGTCGTCCTCATTTGTTCACCTCGTTTCAAAATTACTTGGTCCAACGCCAAAGAATTTCATGTTGCTTCTGAGTGTGAGGATAAGGATACACAGTGAACAAGTTGTATGTTCTTATATTTTTATAATACAAAATATATATTTCAGTAAATGAGATATTGAGAAGTTGATATTATTAGTATTAAAACTGTATTTTTATAAGCATCGTTTCTGCAATGGATATTTTTCCCCTTTCGGATGCATTTTAACACCTTAGCCTTAGCGACACGGCAAGTCCAAAAATGAGAGAGCCATTTCATGGTGGCACCATCTAGTGGCCACCTGGATACCAAATTTAGCTCTTAAACTAATTTTTAATTCCATCTCTCGGTGGATGCTAAATATTGCCGTGATTTGATTTCGCCGAGCCCAATTTATTCTGAAGGGATTTTTTACATGCCACATAATCATACGACATGCGTGTCTCCGATTTTCACACACAAAAAAATCTATCAACTGCTGCCGGGGTCAAACTTAAAAAGGGGCATGCTACCTCTTAGCCAGTGGAATCGACCAGCGATTAATATACGAATCGAGATGTTTTTACTCTGAATTATTTGAATATTTTTATTATTTCTGTTCATTTTGGTGCGGTATAAATAAGTGAAAAATGTAAATTCAAGGACAACCACTCCCCAGTGAAATCGATCTCCAAATCGATTTGCAAACTAGGCCTCGACAACTTCACTCGTCCTCTATTTACATCATTCATGGCCGTAGGGGAAATTGAATTCCATTGCCTCTGAGAAAGCATTGTATAATAAGAAAGGATAAAACGATTCTGTATAGATTACCTGACGAAGAATTTGTAATCAGAATTTAGATAAACGGTATTTTTTCTGTAAAAATACATTAGCACAGTGGTTCTTAAAATGTAGTCCATGCACCCCCATTGGGGTGCTCTAAATTTTTTTAAATTTAATAATAAGGTTTTTCTCTTTAGCAGACTCAGAATGGCTTCACAGAAAAATTTACCTAGACGAAATAACTAAATTGGTCCAAGGAAAAACAACTAGAACATGTATATTTCGATCAAGAATTATTAATTCAGGGAGTGTGTAGAAAACCTTGGGGGTCCACGATGTGAGACTAATAATTAAAAGAGGCCATGGTGATTTTTTTTTCAAAGTTTAAGTACCGCTGTATTAGCATAACTGTTAAATGGGATATTTTGAAAGCTGGCAGAAACTACTCATTCTAAGAATATGAGTGAGAGTTTACGCACATCGCATTATAAAGCATCATGAGGTATATTCCTGACGGACCTTGTATTTTGATCCATTGTCAAGAGACGAAATGACCTAAACTGTCCCCTTTCTTCAAACTAAAACATTACACCAACCTGATGAGTTTGAGTCGCGGCAGATTTAACGCGAATCAGCGTTTTAAAACCCGAGACGTGCATACTAAAAGAAACACATTTATGGAACACCGACGCCAGCAAGGCTAGAAAATCGACTTTTCACAATCGATGCGATTGTGTTTGCTGAAGCAAATGATTCGATAAATGTTTAGACGACCCACGTACCTTCACTGGAAGAGCACGATGAAGCTTAACGCGTTTACTGCTGCTTTAGCACGGGGGGGGGGGCTATCTTTGCGATTCCAGCCGAAGAAAGGAGTTTTCCGCCACTCGTTGGGACTGAAGGGAAGGGTAAATGTTAATGATCAGCTCTTCCCACGACAGCACGGGATTGGCTATTGAGACATCATTCCATTCACTCCGCTTCGATGGGAGTGGGTTCTCGTATTGATATCATGTCCCGCGATGGCATGGGGCTCTGTAGCGTACGTGGGTTTCAGATTTATCGGTTCACGTATCATCTCTACTCACTACGTTGAATATTTTCACGCTCCCCACGGTCTCATAGTTGCTCATACTTGCTGACTATTCAGCTTGACAATTTTATGTTACTTAAGTTTTTCTAGTAAAAATAGTAATCTGTCATATTTTTAAACAGGGAAAAAATATCGAAAACAAGTGTTAAAAAAAGAAAAAATTCAATTTTAATGCAGAATTGCCACACATACACCACTGAGTGCAACGCGACACCTTTAAGACATTAGAAGTAGCCCTTACTCTGGGAAAGCCCACCCACCTATGCTCTACTCCAGTGATTCCCAAAGTGGTCTATATAGACCCCCAGAAGTCTATGACTACCTGTAAGGGGTCCACGTCTGCGGAAAAATAATTTTGGGGTCCATGAGGAGTAAATGGAGGTCTACGATAGTGGCTCTCATTAAACCAAACCATGACTTCAATTTTAAAAGGAAATTTAATCAAGTAGAAATCAGACTTACCTTTTTAACAGAATTAATTTTTAAATTGAATGAAGTTAGTTTATAGTTACAAGGCGACATAAATTTTATTAAAACAAGGACCACATTACAGCCTGCCTTTCTCTTGTGCCAGAATTAGGCTAAAAGAATATATAATAATGGACGTCATAAATTTTTCCAGTTTTTCAATTGTCACAGACAATTTACCAGGAAAAAGACATTTTAACTTACGTTCAACATTTAAATGTCCTTTTTTTAGATTTTGTAGTAAGGTTTGAGATTGTTTTGACTATTGTAATAACACAGTAGGCAATGAATTCATATGATCACATTGAAAAAAAAATGCCAAATTACAAGAGAAACTGATCAGGAAATGCAGTAGTGGATATCTTAAAGTAAAGTTTAGAAACGGGTGTCAGTAATTTTGGCTTTAAAAAGACATACATACTACTTATCTCTAATTATGGAGTTATTTTCCGAAACATTTTTTTTAATTGTTTTTCCAATTGATGAGTTACACTGCGCTTGCCAATTTCAAAAAAAAAAAAAAAAAAAAAAAAAAAAAAAAAACAAGAAGAGAAGACGACACTATTAACCAAGGAGATACTTAGGGTTAACACTGAAAAGATTACAGCAAAATGTTGAAAATGTGTTATTGCATCCCCAGATTCATTCCTCCTACTAAAATCATTTGTTTAATGCTCAGTTATTTTGTGTATTAATTAAAATTTAATTTAATTAAAAAAATTGTTTTCTTAAGTTGAAAACTCTATGCTTCACCACATTTAAAAATTCCTGCTCTCTGTTCCTGCTGTCAAAAACTCATTTAATTTGACAAAATTGCAAAAATTTAATATTAAGTAAGTACCCCAAACCGAAAAAACTGTCAATGAGTTTATGAGGCAAAAAAAGTTTGGGAACATCTGCTCTACACGTTCGGACATACTGTCCACGAGTTTGTGATCTAATTTTCCCACCCTTTTCTTTAATAGGATGGGATAATGATGATTTCGTATAGAGTGTTTTCAAGAAGATTCTTTGCAGAAAGATCACTTCGCACGATCACGATGTCAACACACATTATAAGTAAATCATTTGGAGAGTTTGAAAAAAAAAAATACTGTTTTTGAACATAATCAATTTCGTTATATTTGTTATAACTCTATGCTTTTTTTTTGTATGCTTTTCCATTAATATTCAATTTTGCAAACCCTGTAATTTGGTGGCTTCAGCGTAGAATGTCTCAAAAGTGCTATTTTCTGTGATGTTTTTATTTAGGACTAGCCTTACCCAAACGCTTCGCTGGCTATTTCCTGATAATATATTACTAAATATTCTATTTTAAGTAAGGACAGCCAAGTCTTAGCTTTAAGCATTTCAATGGTATTCAAAAACATTTTTATAGTTCCCACACCTTGACTTAAGAAAATGGACTTGAATTTCTAAAACGGAATACATTTTTCTTTAACGACACTTTAATACCACTCCTTAAGAGTCAAAATCCTCAAACCTCTCTCATTCCTTCAGAACTCTACTCAGCAAAAGAAAAATGCTTACCAAATTTCGTCTACATTCAATAGAAAAAAACGAAAATTTTTACCCATCGAACAGGTCGATTTCAGCCTAACCTGTTGATAGCAGATCTCGAATCATCAAAAAGTACGCGCTTGCCAAATTTCAAGTCCGTGAGAGTCTATTAATTAAAAAAAAGGAATTTTTTCCTGTAACAACCCAGCAAACCCCCTTAGGTTTTGATATTCGCGAAATTCGTTCTTGAACGTCACCAAACCAAAAGACATCGCCAAATAGCATTGTAATGCTGGTTGGTTCCTGCTTCCCTCTGAAACCCCTTGACTACCCGCAGATCCGGCTAGGTGTGTGGGAGAAACTGAATAATCAACAGACATGATTCAACTAATTATTTTATTGTTACCAAAATATCAAGCAGACACAATAAGAATCTAATTAAGGTAACCGATCAGATAGTAGAGCGCGGAGGTGAGACTCAATAGCCTGGGGACAATAATATGGACCCTCAACTGATTTTACGATAGCGTAAACACGCTCAATATAAACTACTTCGCACACTAATACGCTAATTTCTATTTAAATAAGGATCACGATACCTGTACTTTTATGAAGTGGAGTCCTCCACTTAAGCCTTGAAGGCAATCCTTATCTGGATTTAATCACGTCGATTGATCCACTCTCAGTAATCTTCCAGCGGTAAACTCCAAAAGCACTTAATAATTTCACGATCCTTCACTCTTCAACTAACCAACTAACTCGCCAGCTTCTTGCCAACTCCTCAAACTCGCGAATACCGAATTTATATAATATACTTCTCATTTGCATAATCACGCTTCCTTACTCGGTGAAAGTTGGTTGAAATAAATATCTTCCTAAAAGAGTCATGAAGGGATTAGTAGAGCCACGTATAGATCCGTTACAACACGAGCGGGAACGTTTTATTATTGTTCTCTATATATCACGCCATTTGGTGGCTGCAAATACAGACACAAATCATTCCTTTCGCAAGAGGTTTTACAAAAAAAATTCTTTAAAAATAAATGCAAACTTTTTTTTTTATGGAAATATGCTTACAGCTTCATTAAAATATCAGCAAAGTTTCCCGCAATCTTAGAACGATACGAACAATGGTGTGGGTTTGTATACAACTCAAACTAGTGTACAAACAATCAAATTTATATATAAGAAAAGCAGTTTACAAAAGAGATAAATTTCAGTTGCAAGAACGGTATATCTATTTATCTTGAGTTTATATTTGAAGTAGTGTATTTTGTACATAGTACAATCTCAAATAAATAAAATTAAGAGATTTTTATAAAAATTATTATTAAGTCATACTTTCATTTAAATAATTCGCTAAACCCTTAAAAAAAGTTTGTTACGTAAAAAATTCTTTAAATAGGGGCTCATCGTTTAATATAATTCAGAAACAACATAAAACAAATTTTAAATTCATAAACACAATATATTATTTTAAAACAGAAATTATTAACAATTTTGTGAATTATTATCAATTTATTTTATATATCTTATCTATTAAAAAGAAGTCTGCTAGGGAAATAAGAAAAAAATAAACGTCCAGGTATATACTGTATTTTCAACTTTAAAAAATACTTTTATATTAAAATCAATCGATTTTTTTTAATGACGTTTTCTAGCTTAAGGCCTACAAGTCATTTAAAACATGCATTATTTTATAACCAATAATTTTAAGCCTACATTACTACATGCGGACTTAAATTTAATAACTGAAAAAATCTGTTAATTTTATTTGACTTTTTTGTTTTAAAAATTACGGCACTTCTATATCTGTAGATCAGTTATGCACCTGATGAAACCAGTTCAAGATCATTAATCACCATAAAATGTGTAAAAGGAGAAAATAACTTGAAATGCTTAGAAATAATTTTCAAATCAGAAGAAAATAATAAAATCACAAAAGAAAAATCTCGCTAAATAGACTTCGCTATTTGGAGATTATTTTACGAAAAAAATGGGAAAATGTTATTGGTTTTAGGAAAAAGTTCACGAAGTAAAGGTTCGTAAAAAATACTGTAATGATATAATGCAAATCATAATTCATTTTAAATCTAACATATTCTACATTATAATATGTAATTTGTTCTTCTACTGACCACGTATTACATGAAAGGAAATTTCATATTTATTCAATTTGATTAATGAAATCAAACTATTCCTAAGTTCTTTGTGCTACTTTAGAAACTTTTATCTGCAATAATAGAGGGGGGGGGGGAGAGAAGGAAATCTTAAATTTCTACAAGTAGAAAATCGTACTGGCTGCCTTCTTCTTCTTGCCCTTAAAAAATGAGACTACTTTTTGTCATAAGTACCTCTTTAAAAGAGAAATGAAAAATTCCCTTTTCAGGTAAAAGGGTTCCTGATTTGTCTTGAAATTACATAGTAAAGATTCACAATTACTAGAGTTTAAGATCCTTTCTTTTAAAAGATCGAGTTTTTCAAAATAATTTTTTTAAAAAAATATTCCTTTGCTTTCAAACCAATTTATACGACTTCTTCTTTAAGATATTCCGAAATAATTTGTTGAGTTTGTTGCTCAAGAAGTTTTTTTCCAAGGAAAGAACGGTGATATGAAACCGTTTGCCATGCTGTTTTTTTTTTTTTTTTAAATTTAAAAAAAGTGGTATCTTTTTCATTTGATGTTTCAAGACTTTGAAAAATATTTTATGCCTTTAAAAAAGTTGTAAAAAAAAAAAATTATTACACGAATTATTTTCAAGACTACAGTGCAAATTGCATATCAAATCCTGTACTGATATCGTTAAAAAGACTCTCTATTGGGAATGCTTTTATATTAAATACATTCTAGTCATACACACAACACAAATTGTGCAATGTTTTGCAATAAATCGAGTCATTTTTTATAGCCTCTTTAATATCAATATCAATTCAAATGTAATTATTTAAAAAATTGAAATTTTAATAAAGTAATTAAACATTTAAAAAAATAAAAGAAAGCAAAAAATGAGGTGAGAAGAAAGTATTTTTGTTGCGTATTAAAATATTTATGGAATAAAATTACGATGTATTATTTTCCATTTTGTGTTTTATTTTTCTCATAAAATTACTTGGTTTATTTTTTAAGAAAACATTTTTCAGCTTTTCACAGATTTAGAATCACCTGTTGGTATCTTGTAGGAAAAAATACGTTACAAAATACTGTGAAGAAATATAGAAGAAATGCCCCCAATATATATATATATATAGGGTGCCCCAAAACGACCGCATAAACTCTGCACAGCTAAATTCCTCGTAGAGAGTACATAAAAACTGCACAAAGAAGAGTTTGTGTACGATCCATAGTTTACGAGAAAAATACGAAAAGCAAAGTATGACGTTACTTCCGGTGCAAGAAAAAAACACTTTATTGAACATATGCACAGCAGTATATGCACAATTTAAGGCAGATGTTCAAAATGTCTACCGTGCATGTCGAGACAGGCTTGAGCACGCCGTGGAATGGCTGTCATCACACGTCGCAGCATCGTGGGGTCCACCGAAGAACAAGTCCATTTGTTTTGTCACTACGTCTCGATATCCCAGTTCTTTGTGATAGCATGTCGCAGTAGTCGCAAGGCATGTTGCAGTAGTCACGAACGGAATACATGGCCACCATACGAATACTACCGGTAGCTGCAAGATGCAGCCTTTTAAATACCAGTTCAACGGCGGCTTAACGTCATTCCACGGCAAGCACATGCATGACGCGACATGCGCGACGAACGTTTTAAACATTATCGTGTGGAAAGATATGCAAATACTGTGGTTGATATGTCCAATAAAATGTTTTTTTCTTGTCCCGGAAGTGACGTCATACTTTGTTTTTCGTATTTTTCTCGTAAACTGTGGATCGTACAGGAATGCTTCTATGGGCAGTTTTTATGTACTCCCAACTAGGAATTTAGCTGTCCAGAGTTTATGGGGTCGTTTTGGGACACGCTGTATATACACGCATGGGGTATATGTTTGGGACACACATTTTTTAAAAAAAAGAAACTTAATATGCTACATAATGTGAAAAAAAATAAATACATTTTTTAACACCTGCCATGTCTCGATTATGTTTATAAAATTAAGAGAAAGATGTTTGGCTAACCTGTTCACTGCCAAATAAATTTAGAACGTCTTGCTCTACATTACAAGATTTTATTTTAGAGAAAACATGACATTTCATAAAATATAAAAATATGAAGTTACTGATATACTATTGTAATGGCCTTTACGGTAATTTTTATTGGAAAAAAAACGCTACGAGATATCTCCCTCATAGATACGCCAGCTACGAGTTATTTCACTCGTAGCTGGCGTCAAAGAATATGATTGCTGTATTGAGCGCCTCTGACGAGTTATCTCGTAGTGTTTTTATTTTTTTTTTGTAATAAATATTTTCATATGCAAATATATTTTTTTCATTTAATTTGATTTTGCAAGATAGTCACCTAATTTCATCTGGGGACAGTTGGATGTGTAATTTTATGTCAGATTTTCATACAGATGTGTAATGATCCTCACTGGGAAAAACTTACATATAAAGCGATGGTAGTTGTAAAATAATAAAAATGGACTGATAAGTAATAATTAGCAGACCTCAGGAAAAGCATCCATTAGTACAAGAAAATCGCTCTACCCTAGTTCGAAGTCTTCCTGCAGAATACAAACATGTTCTATAACTAACCAAATCGAGGTAATAAAAAAAATTAGAACGCGTCAACTTAGGGAATCAGTTATTAGGCATTTATCGGATGGCTACGATAGCAATGTAGGAGAAATGCGGTGACAGTCATACAAATACAACTCCTTTTCAATACTTAGAACATCTTCCTCCCACAGAAATAAAGGAGGCCTACAATGCCATGTTGAATGTGTACAAAGCAAAAAAGAAACGTCAGGAGAGACTAGGTCTTTTTTTTGTCCAGTGTGTCCCGACAACGCAGCACTGAGCGTTGATGCAAGGAGCAATAGCAACTTGATGTAGGAGCTATTGTTTATGTATTTATTGATTTTTGTGACCTAATAATCTAAGTTATAATTTTAATAATGAAAATTAATACTTAATGTGTTTTTGCATGATAAAGTTTTCATTTTCTTCTCTAATAATTCCTAACTCAAATGGAGATACGTAATAAATCTCAAATTTAAGCACACACTATAACAGTGATTCCCAAAGTGGTCTATATAGACTTCGAGTGGTCTATGACGACCTCCAAGGTGTCTACGTCAGCCAAAAAGTAATTTGGGGATCCATGAGGTGCGAGTGGGTGTCTATGATACTGGCTCTCATTAAACTAGATTGTTACTTTAACTTTAAAAGAAAATTTACAATCAAGTGGAAACCAAATTTTACCTATTTACAGATTTATTTACTAAATAAGGTTAATTTGCATTTAGAAGGTGACAGCATAAATTTTATCAAAACAAGAACCATTTCAGCTTTTCTTTCCTGTGTTAAGCTAAAGTGGTATAATACAGAAGGTTCCGAATTTTCTAAATTTGTCACAGACAACCTGTTAGAACGTTTAAACATACATTCAATATTTAAATGCACGTTTATTCAGATTTCGATACCATGTTTGAGAATACTTTGACTCTATGGCAACACCACAATAGGCAATGAATAGATAGGGTCAAATTGAAAAAAAAATTGCATTACAATAGGAACTGATCGTAATAAGCACTAACGAAAATCTTAAAGTTGAGAAACGGATATCAGCAAATTTTGCTTTAAAAAGTCAAACCTGTTATTAGTCCCGACTTATGGAATATTGTGAAGAAATTATTCATTGCTAGTGTGAAGTAATTTCAGTGCAATTGCCAATCTCCAAAAAAAAAAAAAAAAAAAACTGGACTCTATTTACAGATTTAAGGTTAAACCACATAAGATTGATACCGAATGTTGCAAACTTGATATTGTAATGTGCTAGAGTTCATCCCTTCCATTGAAAAAATTTGTTGCTTAGTTAGTTTATTTATCAGTTTTATTTATTAATTAACTTTTAATATAATTAATTAACAAGTGCTTTTAAAATTTTAAACACTTTACTTCATTATAGTTAGAAATTTAATTCTTTTAAAGTAGGAGTAATAGTACCAGGTTTCAAAAAGACATTTAAGTTGAAAAATTTGCAGAAATTCAATATTAATTAAGCAGGAGCTTACCCCAAGCCGAAAAAAACATGGCAAGGGGTCTATGAGACAAAAAGTTTGGGAACCTCTGCACTACAAGATACTCTTGTTGCCGGCAGTTTTAGTACACACGCTTATTACGAAATATCTCGTAGTTAGTAGTCAATGTGTTAAGTTGAAACCTGCAGGTTGGTGATTTTGATAATTTTTGGCATCTCGTAAAATAGGTCTTCGAACAATTTAGAGGTTGTGGTAAATTTGGCGTGATGCATAAGTCTGAAGAATGAGGTACTAGGCCAGGTGTCGTCTTGATCACTGGATCATGCTTCGAAATTACGAGCTCGTTCGTTATTTGGCCTTGTATTGCTTATTATAAAAGTGTTAATAAATAGTCAATAAATCAATGGTCTAAAAATCGAGTAATAGATTTGTTCCTCAAATATTCCACAATCAATTCATTTGTTAATATAAATGCTTCAAACTTTAAAATTACTGAAGGGTAAAAGTAATAATATTCCAAATTTCAGTTATATTTTTTTTTTCTATTTTAGAGACTGTATACATTCTTAAAAAAAATTACGCGTAAAAATTATTTCACACAATAATTTTATAATATAAAAGTTTCTTTTTTTTTTTTCTTTCTTCAAAAAAGTAATATTTACGTACGTGTTATACTTATTCATTTCAAATCAGCTCCCCACCCCCCTCCAAAGATTTTGAGTTTTGCTTCCGACATTGTTTAGAATTTTGAGAAAAAAAAATTGGAATGTGTGTATACTGCCTATGGAATATATACTGCCTAGGAATAAAATATTTTATTAACATGTTCGCTGTTTATGGAGAATATGTATCAAAATCCATTGTGCGAGTGAAATACGATGTTCTCTCTCGCAGAATCTTTCTGAAAATTTCTGGCACTATCGATGCTTAAATCTTTCTAACAATTTATTTTTGCGAAGAATTATTAGAGATGCGTAACACCAGTCGCATCTTTTCCGGAAGTGCTCCCACGCCTTCTTTCTGGATGTTATATTGAGAGAAGCAAACCGAGTCGAAGATATCTTTCTTTAGGAAAGACATCTATTTCAAACTAAGAAGAATTTCTTCGTGTTGAGTGAATGGGTGAGAAAATAAATTCGCCGATAAATAAAAGCCGTTCCTTTTAAACGACTTCTTTTTTCACAAAAAGCGGAGTGTAATGGTTTCCTCTGCAAAGCAATTTGTCAGAGAAGGCTCTCGTTTCTCTATAAAATTTACCGGAGGAATTGAGATTTCAAAAAAATGATACACGAGAAACAAGTTTTAAAAAATTGAAAAAAGTGTGCAACATGCTCTTTGCGTTTGAGTCGACATGAGTTAAAATTATTTCTGTTTCTGTGAATAAAAACTATTTCGCGCAGTAAATTGTGACATGTATCAAATTTAGATAATGTTATCACTTCGATTTTTAAGCCAGCCAAAACAAAAGTAATTTTCAAAGTTAATTTTTTTATGTGAGCGGGATTCCAATCGTTGGTGCAGCTTTGGCTTCGAACCAGAACTGAACCAAAACCGTTATTTGGCTCGGAGCGAAAACTAGAACTAAGCCGAAAACAATATTAGCTTATTTCTGTTTGGATCTATCTTCAGTCATTTTAACCAACTTATCAATATTTTCCAATCTTAGGTCACTCCCACTTTTGTAGACCAGGGGTGCTCAAAAGTTTTATTTGCTCAGCCTCATACATATGCCAGCCATTTCACGCGGCCAGCAACATGAGTTTAAAGGGAGGAGGGGATGTTTTAAGACTAAGCTAACATTGGAAATTTAAAGTGTGGAAAATTGATCAGAATATTGCAACTTCTATTTTTCATTTTTTAATTATAATTTTTTTATATTCTTTATTTTTGTCACTACACTAAATTAAAAGAATTTAAGAAACACTCCTTCACAATTTTTGTATCAGTAAATGGTTTTATATGATTACCAATAGTATAACAAACTTCTTAGAATGTTTTATTACTACTGTGACACTACCACTGACAAAACACTTTGTTGCTGTTGCAAAGAATATTCGATAAAGACTATTAATCACCTCTTGAAAGATGAAAAGTGCTATTGAATGATTCCTGTTTATTGGCATTTTTCAAATACATCACTTTCGTGACAATTCAAACAGGTACTGATCCATGTGTGTTTTTCACTACAAAAAAGTCAACCTCGAAATCGTTCGAATAGTTTTTGCTTGTACAGTATGGAAGATTGTTAAAAATTAGTTCCATTCATAAAATTGTAGCTACTCCACTGTTGTCTGTTATCACTAACCGTAACCGTTACAAATATAAAAAGAATATCAATTAGCAGCCGCATGGCATCGACAGCAAAAATGCAAAATTGATATATTTGATTTCTTGTCAAAGAATTTCTCACCAAATTTAAATAAGTGAATTTCTCAGAGCAATGGGTCATGGCAGGGCCACTTAAAAAGGCTCGGTGAGCCGCAGGTTGAGTATAGCAGGTGTAGACTGTTTAGATCAGGGGTACGCAACCTTTTTCCTTGCCTAGCCACATGCATATGACTGGTATTTCCCACGGGCTGCAACGTGAAGATAATGGGATTTATCTTCATGTTGCAGCCCGTATTTCTTACTCAATTTTGTAATAATTTTTTTGGTAAAAGAATGAAAACAATAAGCTTGGTCATGGTTTAAAGGAAATGTAAACTACACCATAAATCGGAAGAAAAATGCATAAAAGTAAATAATTTTTTTGTCTGTGCATGATAGAAAGTTTAATTTTGTATTAAAACAAAAGACCCCCCCCCCTCCCAATTTTTAAAAAATAAGTAAATAAATTTTAATATTTAGATCAATATTGATGTGGTTTATTTATTGTTTGTAATTTTTTTTTTGTAAAATTTAGAATGGATTACATGGCTGATTTAACTTAAGTATTAGATTGGAATTCTAGCTCTGGCTGATTGATTTCTGATTATTAGGAATCCCTACAGTAACTTATAATTGGAATTATACTTCTAGAGATCATTCAATAATTATTATTAAATTTTTGAATAATTTATCTACCAAAATATTTAGCTAAAGTAAAGCACTTTAAATAAAGTATATTAAAAATGTCGAAAATAATTTGTATCAAACAAAATTTTAAATACCTTATTAATTTATTATTATTTATTATTTTTTATGGTATTAAATTGGAAAATATATCCTGAAAGAAAAATGAGAGTGAAGCATTTTTCTTAAGGAATTTTACCCAAATTTTTGTTTTTGTATCCATTTTCCTCAAAATTAAGTTAAAATTATTTAAAAGTGTGTACTATATATTTACGATTATATCAGTAATTTTTGCAACTAATTTTGCGTAAGTCCAAAACAATATATTCAATTTTAAGCAAAAACAGCCTACAATGTTACTTATTTTTATCACTCTTTTTTTTGCGCATCTTTTATAAAATGAACTTAGTCCGTAAAAATTTAATTTTTAAAAAATAATTTCGACATTTATCATATATATATATATATACATACACGCATATACAGGGTGTTTCATAAATGATGGGAGTAACTTTAAGGGGTGATAGTACACATCAAGACGAGTAATAGTAAATAGGAAACCAAGTGTCCCAAACGTCTTCCGAAGGAGAAAGGCGCCATCAAAGTTTAGGGTCCTAAATTTCAAATTATGATAAAAAACGGAAAAATGGATCGATTCATTTGCGGTTTTCACTAAAATCATTCTTTAAATTAGTATTTTCTTAAAAAAAAAGTTTTAAAAACAATGTTAAAAAAATGCCGTTAGAGGGCACTCTAGATTTTGGAGTACCGAACAACTACCTTTTACCCGTATTTTTTTATTTTGTTAAATGTATACAAAAGCTTAGATTTTAACTTGAATTTTGAGCGCAAAATTGAAACCATCGGGAGCGGTTAAGTGGCGCAAATATAACCGCGTTCAGGGAGATGGGAATTGAAATGCTCGTATGTAATGATCAAAATAAAAAACGATAAAGCAAACTTTAAGAGGCGATAGTACAACATAAAAACAATCAACTTTGATTAGAAAATGCATGATTTGAATTCAAACGCAAACGTGTTAGAGCATCTTCAAATTTTATCCATGCAAGCGTTATAGCTGCAAGTTTCTGGAAGAAGAACATGAAATTGTGATATGGGAAAGAAGAAGAACGCATATGCAAATTGTTATTAAGATAATTGCCACTGACCCGAGTGTGCAAGTGTAAATCACGGTACAAACGTAACGAAATATGTTGCCCTTCACTAATCAAGAAAAGGCTGATATGCACTTCATCTACGGAACTGCAAATGAGAATAGTGCAGAGGCGCGACGATTGTACGGAAAAAAGTTTCCCAACAGGTGGTTGCCCAATGATAAAACATTTGTGCGCTTGCACAGACAGTTGTGTGAGACAGGATCCTTTTTTGGTGCACGTTCAAATGCAGGCCGTGCGAAGTCTAACAGAACGGTAGCTGTGGAAGAAAAAATTCTGGATAAGGTGCCTGATCATCCAAATACAAGCACGCGAGCAGTGGCTAGTCAAATTGAAGTATCACCCTCCACGACATGGCGAGTACTAAAGGATGAAAGTATGCATCATTTTCACGTCCAACGAGTCCAGGAACTGACTCAAAGGATTTTCCTCGTCGAATGGATTTTGCTCGCTGGTATCTGCAGAAGAATTGCCTAAATCCCGATTTTGGTGCAACTGTGCTTTTTACAGATGAATGTACATTTACACGTGACGGTACATTTAACACCAACAATTCCCACCAATGGGCAGATGTAAATCCACATGCGTCTTCTACACATGCATATCAGTGACGATTTTCCATAAATGTTTGGGCAGGAATAATTGGTGACCATCTACTTGGACCTTATCTTCTGCCAGAACGCCTGGATGGAAAAAAATATCTTACCTTTCTGCAACAGGTGCTGCCGGAAATGATGACAGATGTTCCCCCTCGTATCCGGCGAGTAATGTGGTTCCAGCAGGAAGGAGCACCAGCTCATTTTGCGCCAGAGGTGCGAAATGCATCGCCTCTAATGGTCAGTGTTTCGAACAGCTATTGTAATCATTTCTAATTAAACTTTTTTTATAACGTAAATGTTCTTTGTTTCCTTTTTTGTCTCTTAAAACGAAATCTGTCACCATCTATCACCTTCGGGTTAAAATTACGAGTATGATTTCTTTGATGAATGTTGCTTGTTTTGGTGTTGTACTATCGCCTCTTAAAGTTTGCTTTATCGTTTTTTATTTTGATCATTACATACGAGCATTTCAATTCCCATCTCCCTGAACGCGGTTATATTTGCGCCACTTAACCGCTCCCGATGGTTTCAATTTTGCGCTCAAAATTCAAGTTAAAATCTAAGCTTTTGTATACATTTAACAAAATAAAAAAATACGGGTAAAAGGTAGTTGTTCGGTACTCCAAAATCTAGAGTGCCCTCTAACGGCATTTTTTTAACATTGTTTTTAAAACTTTTTTTTTAAGAAAATACTAATTTAAAGAATGATTTTAGTGAAAACCGCAAATGAATCGATCCATTTTTCCGTTTTTTATCATAATTTGAAATTTAGGACCCTAAACTTTGATGGGGCTTTTCTCCTTCGGAAGACGTTTGTCACACTTGGTTTCCTATTTACTATTACTCGTCTTGATGTGTACTATCACCCCTTAAAGTTACTCCCATAATTTATGAAACACCCTGTATATATATAAATGTGCTAAATTTGTATCACTACTTTTTTACTACTCATGGTTGAAACCTTAGCAAGTTTATGACTTTACTGTCTTTTTTCAGATTTTTTGTAAAATATTTCTTTCCTAAAAGAATCTTGTTCTTTTAATAATGTTCAAGATCTATTTTTGCCTAAATTAAACTATAGAAAACCACCTGGAGATTAATTAGTATTACCCTTTTTTTTAGTGGAAAATTGAGCTTGTTGACAAGGTCTTACCCTTCTATGCAAAGCATTTGTGGATTGCAATTTTTATTTTCACTTTTTATTCTTTGGGGGAAAATACTATGCTTAGTATACTATGCTACATTTGAATTTTTTAAATCAACTTACTCGTTCATAAAAAACTTTATATTAATTGCCTCTTCAAAAATATTATAATCGAGGTAATTTGAGGGATTTTAGGACGGATTTGCTAAAATTATTAAAAAACAACTGCTGGTTTAAGAATTTTTCTGCAGGAAAAATGATATTTCTTAATTTCAGTTTCACATAGTTCTTTAGTTATTGATACTTATTTAAGTTAGTAATATTTATTTAATAGTTTAGACTAGCAATATATATTTATTTAATTGCTTAGGTCAGTGGTTTTAAAACTGTGTTCAAACCCAAGGGTTCCACGAATCACAATAAAAAATCGAAAAGAAAATTATGAATGTATATACAAAATGGATTTACGTTCTCTATGAAGTTTATATAATTACAAGTTTTTAAAGCTGATCCTATTAATTAAAATTGAAAATTTTATTTATGTGCAATAATTTTACTATAATATAAAAATGATATTGAAACGTTTTATCTTTATATATATATTACCTACTAGATTGTAAATATTCTAATGTTTCTGTACTCCTTAGTTAGCTCAATACCTTTCAAAGCTTAATATTTTTCTAATGGAAATTGTACCTTTTTACATTTGTGGGGAAAAAACACCTATATAGAAGGAGGGAAACAACATATCCACAGATCCAATGTTAAAATCTAAATTTAGCAAGAACAGTTCCTAAATTTTAGGTTGTAAGTTCATGCAAAATGCACAATATTTCTCATACAGTTATAATAAATTTTAATGCCATTCAGAAGATTGTGCGTAAGGGAAATATATTTCTAAGCGTGAGTGGCTATGAAAAAAAAAGTATAAAAACACATTGAACTTGGAATATGTAATGCGATTGCATTTAATATCATAAGGCCTTGGCCGACAATTTGTGAGGGAAAAAAGCAAGCACATATCCCAGTTAAATACAACGCCCTATGACAGTAAAATTCGGCGAATGAAGCCAGAACGGCCGATCTGGTTACACTGGCGAAACAAAACGCTGCACATGGATAGCGGCTGGTGTTGAGCACCTGTCCCCACCACTGTTGCGTTGAGCGTCGTTTATGTTTCGTGAAGGACTTGTTGTAGTGAAACTTCTTTGCGGACGGGAGTGAATAGGAAATTTACCCAGTTTTGTATAACAGTGAAAAAGCGAACGGTGGTAGTGATTCCCCCCATCCCCACGAAACGTCGCCATGGTGAGGAGATTGCGAGCGGAAGGAAAAGAGAGCGTGAGGGTGTACACCACGGGACTTGCGTCATATCCGTGAAAAAAATTGGACGATTGCTAAGGGGGAATTGTGCATCAAAAGTATATCTTGCTGCTATTGACGAAAGGCGCTTGGGTATTGGTGACATTAAGTGGGTACCCTTGCTACTCTCGTAACGAACTCGCGTGGCGTATTTTCGTAGTTTTTATGTAATAAACGTGCCGTTTTCAACGAATAAACGCACCCAAAATATTACCATTATATGGCTCTTCCCGTTTCGGGAGTGTCTGGAGCATTCTGTATATGTCACTAACGTTTGCGCCATAATCGCTACGGATAGCGCCGTGTAAACAAACAGAGTGACTTCTGTTTGTGATGCATTAAGTTTACATTATTAATTTTTATTTCCATTGCATCAAAATTAATTCTGGTCAGATAGCCTAGAACAAATGCAAAAAGAGGAAACGAGTTTCGTGAAAGAAAAAAAAAGCAAAACTAGCAGCAATTCCAGGTGAAAGTCTATATATCACCAGGTAGTTCTGTCGCAGCTTTTATCATATTTATCCATAAAGTTTTAGTGCTGTACACATCAGAGGTTGCTGCAATCATTGGATCCGATGATGATTAAAAGCCGATTACCTTAACTGGAGACTTTAATGTTAGTTTTGCTTCAGAGGAAGCAAAGCCAATCATTGAATTCTTGAAACGGACACTGAATTTGACAATGAATACTGATTCTAGAGAAGGAAAAACAATACGCGAAACCACAATTGATGCAGTTTTCTCACATATTCTTGATTGACTACAATCGAGGATTTTTATATCTTACTTTAGTTACCACACACCTATTGTGTCTTTCTCGGAAAATGATTATGTAGAAAATTGAATAAAAATATTTTCATGCAATATAAATGTAATTCGAATTTTATTTGGTTGAAGTTATCTCAGCAGTTTAATATAATTAGATCTATTCTTGCATTTACGACCAACATCGCCAAAGAAGTTTCCCTTCTATCGCGTGGCTTTCCACGTTCATTTTTTTTTTTTACAAAGTCATTCTTTAGTGTGTTGATTCTAAAATGAGAACAGGAAAATAAAAGAACAAAATATCAATTTGAGGTTTTATTTTAAGTATGGTAAGGCACCGACAGAAATATAATTGACGCTGGTATGTGTTTATGAAGATCAAGCACTGTTCCTGAAGTGTGTGTACGAGTGGTTCGCCCGTTTTCGAGAAGGCCAGGAAAGTGTTCAGAAGACCCCTGATGCGAAAGACCGGTGACCTCCATCAGTGACGAAAAAATTGAGAAGTTGTGTAAATTAATCACGAAATATCGTTGATTAACTATGCGCATGATAGCTTGACGATGAAAGGTACAAGATACATTGAATTTTTTACCCGTTTCATGAAACGTCTACGCAGGGTACAACCCCAGTACGCACAACACGGTTTATGTTTTTTTGTTCACGATAATGTTCGCCCTCACACAGACAATATCGTCCAAAAATTCCTGGTGAAGAAAAGGGTGGTGCAAATTAAACATCCACCATTTTCGCCAGATTTCAAAAAACCAGACTTCTTCCTATTCCCTCTACTCAAAATCGTTTTGAAGGGAAAGAGATTTAACAGTATTTCTGACATTCAACGAAACGTGACGACACTTTTGAACTCCATTTCACACACACACAAAAGGAGATTTGTTGCAAAGTTTCCGGGACATGTATAGCAGATTTCAGCGATGTATAGTTATGGGAGGTAACCACTTCAAAGGACAGTAAGGTAGCTTTCGTTAATATTTTATTCACGTTAATGTTACTGGACTATTAATCGTACTTTATTGTCAGAGGTTGTATAATGCATGAGTATGTCACACTTGAATCACAAATTAAAATTACTAATGAGTAAATTATGTTATAAATTATATATATATATAAATTAGAATTTTTTAATAATAAATGCAATACATTTTTAATTGCCTTTACATAAGCATGTTAATCTACACTCATGCCCATAAATTAAGGATAATGAAGTTCAGGCAAAGAAAGAGACACAAGCAAAACAAATTTGACTTATTTGTAAAGTTTATTAATTAAACAAAAGATAAAGAGCAAAAAAGATGCTATATGTAAGACATAATTAATAAAAATTGCAATTTTTACTGCCTGGAGCAAATTTCAGAAAAGAACCTCTTTACAAAAAAAAATATAACATGGTTAGTATGATGGTTAATACGGAGTATGTCTCCCGGACGATGCAAAACAGGCCTTGCAACGCCTACGCATGCTGAGTATCAAATTATCAATCTGATCTTGGGGAATATTACACCGCTCATCAAGCAATGCCCTCCGAAGTTCCGGTAAACAGGTGGGAGGGGGTTGACGTGATGCAATTAGTCGGCCAAGCATATCCCCTACATGCTCTATTGGATTCAAGTCCGGTGAGTATGCTGGCCAATCCATACGGGTGATATCCTCCGATTGAAGGCATTCGTCTACAATGTTTGCACGGTGAGGACGGGCGTTGTCATCCATAAACAGAAATTCAGCACCCATGGCGCCCCGAAACAAACGTACATGTTGTTCCAGAATGACATCCCGATAGATGTGGCCTGTCATCGTTACACTCTGAACATGCAGGTCAGTTCTGGAACCAAGAATAATTCCTCCCTAAACGAGCCATCCTGCACCACCGTAACGGTGTCGTTTAATGATGTTCTCTTGGTGGTAACGGGTACCTGGCGCTCTCCATATGAAAGTCCGGCGAGAATCAGACTGCAAACTAAACCTGGACTCGTTGGAAAACATCACACAAGACCACTGTTACGGTGTCCATAATGCATGCTCTCTACTCCAGGTTAATCGCAGGCGACAGTGAATTGCGGTAAGGGGGACACATCTGACAGGCCTACGAGCATATAGACCAATGTGCCCTAAGTGTCTGTACACGGTCTGCCTTGAAACTGTCATACCGGTAGCTGAAGAGAGCTGACGAGACAGGTCTGATGCTGTGCTTCGTCTGTTTGTTTTTTTGCAGTAACTGCCAAATACCGGTCTCATTCGGCGTTGTAACTCGGGGGTGACATGTGCTGTAACATCTACTCACATTACCATCATCTTGGAATCGTTGCCAAAGCCTGGATATGACATTCTGGGCGATTCCAAGTTCCTCGGATACTTCCAGCTGGGTACGTCCACATTCCAGTCGTCCGATAATTCTACCATGTAAAAAATCATCCAAATGCTTCCTTTGTGCCATAACTATGCGGTTATTGCACTGAAAGGCTTTTAAAGCGCTTGTGAACAATTTTACTTCTTTGCCACCATTCCTTATATACCCCTTTCTTACACTCTCGTCATTATGACGTACTATCCGCGCCATTTGGTGGCTTCCTGGAATTTGCATATTCTTCTTTAAGATGCGTGTGGTTATTCTACAGGTGAAATTTTTATTTTAGAGTTCAATTACTGTGTGGTTCTGAATTATCCTTAATTTATGGACATGAGTGTACTTTAAATATTATTTTGCTGTATATCCTGCTAATTATGTATTTGGAATTGGGTTCCTCGAAAACACTTTCTTGTTTTAGGGGTTCCACGAAAACACCTTCTAACTCTAGGGATTCCGTGAGTTGAAAAAGTTTGAAGACCACCGGGGTTTAGGTTAACAATATTTATTTAATAGGTTAGATTAGCAATATTTAGAGTAATGATTGCAAATAGATTTCGAAAAGAATGAAACATCAACAGATCTTTATCATTCTTCAACTGCAGTTTGTCTTTTTTCAAAATATATTTTATTATTAAAAAGGGGAAGATTACAATTCTAAAAAAAAATTTATTTGTCGTACTTATCAAGTAATAATATTAGTTATAGGTAAAAAATATGTTTTCTTTAGCTGTTTAAAGTGATTTTTTAAACAAATAAAATGAAGAATATATATATATATATATATATATATATAGTTGAAATATTTTTTTAGTTCTAAGATTTATTTATGTTTTTTTTTACTTTCGATATAAGTTTTTTTTAAAATTTAGAAGCCTTATTTTTCAAAGTTTTTGTTCCCATTCTTTTGTCTTTCCCGTTTTTGCTACGTCAAGAGATATTTTGTTTAATCCTCGGTGCACCCACGTTTCTGTCTCCTGCCGAAATCCCGTGGAAAATTTACAAACATTGACAAACTAAATTTTTTTTTAGTGAAAATATTCACTACGGGGAAGATTGTCTGAAGCGTAAAATGATAGTTGACTTGAAAGTCAAAAGGGATGTTAGAAGCCTGAATATTCTAACTTGTAATGGAATTAAGCACATTTTTTAGTTCACGTTTTGGAGTGTTTTTGTTGCATTTCCTTTCGAAACAAAGTAGCAAGTTTTGTGATTAAATGTCTTTTGCATTTTTGAGTAAGCTGGCACTTGAAATTTCCTTCCCTAAAAATTAATGTCTCGTCATAGGAGAAATTTGTGTGTAGTAGAAAGTTCTTCAACTCTCCATCGCATGATTTTTTGAAAACGTATTTATGGTCGACTTAAAAATGAATGTGGTCATTAATTAAATAAGACTTTTAGTAGAAAATGTTATTTTTTATTACATTTTATGACTGTCTCTATATGGGAACTTTATCATATACAGATACAAAATCAATGAAATAAAAAAAAATCCCCGCTGGAGTCTAACACATCTAATAACTTTAATTTACATATACATCATGACGTATGTTTTTAAAAAAACTTAGAAAAACAGATTTCTGTAACATTTCTCACACATAACTCTTAATTCCCACGAATTATATCACCTTACACCTTTGGCTAGTCTCAACCCACTGAAGCCATTGTGCAAGTTGATCAGTTTGTACATCCAAAGTAAACCTCGGTTGTTAAATTTTTTGTGTGTGTGCATATATTCTCATCGATTTCGCTGCTTTTAAGTCAGCTGCTATTTGTATAATTTTGGATAACTGCATTGCATACAGTTTTTGATTACCTAATTCTGAGAAACCAACAATTTTGTTCTCCTACTCGAGTTGACTTTTAAGCCTTCTGTTCAAAAACCATACGTTTTTTACAATTACATGAAAAGATATTTTGTGGTACTATTTATTTAACTCATTAGTTTGATAAGTTTAAAATCTATAAGGAAGTTAAATTTGAAATGGAATGCAACAACTTTCCCAGTTGGACTTCTCTTCTGGGACTATGCAACATTTCCTATTTTGGATTTGTTAATAAACAAAAATATTTTACAAAAAACATTTAGGAATAGTTTTATTGAATATTCCTTTATTTAAGTGCATTCGAATGGAAACATACTTTTTTGTTTTTAAAGAAGATTTAAAGAGTGTAAATATCATCAAGAGTAAAAACAAATTAATGTTTCAATTGCGAATATTATGTTATTTAACATCTAAATATGTTGTTGTTGATCACAAATAATTTGAAATAACGGTTATTGTTACAAGATCTGGATAAGGTCGACTAAAAGCTACAACATCTATGGAAATCGATATTTGACAATAAATGTACGTCGTCACAGAGCTATGAGAGCTAAGGAGATTACCCGTGATTTTCCTTCTGCCGCTGGAAAGACAATTTCTAGACAAACTGTTTACAGACGCATAGCTGAGCAAGCCCTTTATGCCTGACGTCCAATGGTATGTGTCTCTCTTTTCCAATCATTCGTTATTTATAGAGCGAAGGACATCTGTCTTGGACAAATCAGAAATGGGGCCGTGTAATTTTCACTGATCATTCCAGGTTCTGTACCAATAATGATTCTCGCCGAGTTTTTATTTGTAGAGAGCCTATGACTCGCTACTATCCTTCTAACATATGGGAATCCGATCGCTTTAGTGGGTGTGAAATTCTTGTTTGGGAATGCAATATGTTAGTCGGCTGTACATGCTACACGTTTTTAATGCGGATTCTGTTACTGCATAGAGATATAAAGATGAAGTTCTTGAACTTCATGTGAGTGAGTGAGTGAATATTAACTGTTCAGCTACACGAGGGCTTTTGGGGACGGTCCGCCTAATTTGAACTTCATGTGAAACTGTTCCAAAGAGCAATTGGTCAGGATTTTATTTTAATGGACGACAATGCAAGGCCACATAGAGTTAATATTCTCGAAGACTTCCTTGATTAAGAAAGTATTTGCCAGATGGAATGACCAGTAAAATCTTCTAAAATAAAACCTCTTCGAGAATGTTTGGGATACTTTTGGACTATTGCTATACTTTTGCTATTTTGGTGTATAGCTAGACGTCCATACCCTCCAAACACGCACCAGACCTTAAAAGCTGCGCTTATAGAAGAACGACACGCTACAAGATTAAATTAACGACCTAATTTGTTATATTCACATGCTCATTGTGAAGCCTGTGTAGCAGCAAGGGGTGACTACATTTCTTATTAGACATTCAGTTCTTTAATTATTACGGAACACGTGTTTTGACAATTTTTTGAAGTAAAAC
This sequence comes from Trichonephila clavata, assembly GCA_019973975.1. Taxonomy (NCBI): domain Eukaryota; kingdom Metazoa; phylum Arthropoda; class Arachnida; order Araneae; family Nephilidae; genus Trichonephila; species Trichonephila clavata. The sequence goes on from BMAO01004906.1 coordinate 117,244, forward strand.
TTGTTTATGCACACTTGACTTGGGAGTAAGCTGGTGAATGCTTGACGAGAGCGTTACGAAAAGGTTAATCGGGTGAGGCGAACGGACGTACGCTTGACTTCGGGATTAAGTGAGTGAGTGCCCTCACATAGGACTTGTGGCTTTTATATCCTATTAATAAATAAGGTTTCCCCACCTACTGTAATTATCAAGGTATTAGCCTTGTAAAAAGGAAAATCTTCGTTGAACACATTGTCAACAATATTTACTTTTTAATTTTTTATTCATTGATATTTGTTTATTTTCATGGTACCTCATCAACAACCGTGGTGTAGTGCCCCCGCTGCATTTCAGTTTGTGACTGAATGCGCGGTCAATGACAGAGCGGTCAATGTGAAGGAGGGTGGCCGCTTTGCAAACCCGCTGATTTAATTTTCTACTTTTCATGAGTGGGCCAGAAAAAAATTGTCAATGGTTATTTTCAATTGCCAAAGTCTCAGGAAAAACGCGTCGGACTTGAGCGATCCCGTAGTTGTTTCAAGCAATATTTTGTTTCTGTCAGAAACCTGGTCAAATGACGATGAAAATGTTGACATCCCGAATTTTAATTGTATTGCGAAATTTAAGCGCAACAATATTAGTTCAGCAGGAGTGGCAATTTATCAGAAATCAAATGATGCTTCGAATATAATAACTTCGAACATAGACATTTTATTATGATATATTCGTGAAATGGATGTTGGGCAGACTTCAACTGGTGATATATGTCTTGCTCACTGTGTTTTGGACGATGGAAGAAGCATCTAATGGTAGTTACTTACATTTCGTCCAATAACAGTTAATAATATTACAAAGTTTTTATATAAAGGACTGGTGATTTACGGTTGAGTAGGCTCAGAAGAATTAGGAGAAAACTATCATACGTTGCCATTAATTTTAGCAGGATATTTCAATGTTAATTTCATGTCCGAAGATGGACAACTCTTTGTAAACTTTTTACAAGATAAATTAGAACTACAAATGAATAAAATTAATAATAACCGAAATGAGCCTACAACAAAACATGGAACTGGAATCGATGCAGTTTTCTCTAGATATCTTTCTAATTTTCATTCGAAAACATATGTATCTTGTTTCTTATACCATAAGCCTATTATCTCTGTCTTACTATCAACCACAGTAATTATTCATGTATCCGATAATGAAAATAATGAATAAAACTAAAAATATTCAGCAATATATTAATTTATCGATGAAAACCAGAATAAATTTAAATATTTGTTGAAAATTAATATATGTATATCATAGGTTCCCAACCTTTTTTGAACTGGTGTCCCCTTTTTTAATGAATATTTCGATACCATCCCCTTTTCTAGTGAATATTACTCAATACCACCCCCTTTAGAGAAATAAGAGTGTACACAATACATAATGAAAACAAGAGTTAATTTTTTTAAAAAAAATTCTATTATAATAGAATATATTTTTTAATTTAATTTTTTCCCTTGCAAATCGGAAATAGCTATTTCCACAAATATATTTAACTGCTTAATATTATATATTTTAGTCATAGATAAGATATTGTTGCAATTAAATCGCACTACTGAATTTCTTCTTCCCTTAAAAGAGTGAAATAAAAGTTTTAGTTACCTGCTATAAAGGTAGGCAGGGGGCTTGATGATACGAAGTAATTCATAATATAAACTATTCTTTCAAAATAAATATAAATTGACAGTTACAGCCTTTAAAGAATCACATGCTAATTCCTGGTTAACATATTTAATTATGCTGCTTGAATAATACGTAATAAAATACAATGGGCAAAACATTTTTCCTACTGCTCACAGACAAAGACAGCACGTGCACTACAGAAAATAAAATGCACTGTATCATTCCTTTTAATATACTATGTCTAAATGTAATGCAATTAAGTTTTTCACATCCACTTCCCGAAATACTGAAGTATGTGAATTTTCGTACATGTTATTTCGAAATGATTTAAATACATACAATCAATATAAGGTAAACAGTATTAAAGTTTACTTTCGTTAGTACTTAATCAGTGTATTTTTTTAAATCTTTTTTAGACTATATTTGGTTAATCTGCCCAAGAACCTCCGTGCCATTTCAACGCCCTCTAATTTTCTCTGGGTCATTTACTGCCCCCCTGAAAGCATCAAACGCCCACAAAGGGGCATTTTTGCCCACATTGAGAACCTATGACGTATATGATATACATGTATATATTATACATATATAAACATATATATGCACATATATATAGATGGAGCTAAAGAAGTTTTACTTCAGTCGTGTGGTCTAAAGCACAATAGTTTTTTTAATTAACTTACATATTACAAGAAGTAACACACATTAAGATTTTTCTCATATTCACACATAAGCATAATTTTTCTCTGAATATGAGGAATGAATGCATTGGACTTTATCACAAATAAAGCACTTTATCACAATTATATGCAAAGACACCGCATTTTTTGTGTTTGAAACTTTAATTTTGGACACCTGTGTATTTTAATCGGGATTTAAGACCATTTTAAATAAGTGAAATATAAAAATATAACTATATTGTGCTAGGACAATAGTTCAAATAGAGTGCATGCTTTATATTTCACATAATTTCAATTACTATATGTACGCTGGTTAACTTTTTGCGTACGTTCCTTGAATTGTTTCCCAGCCAATTGAGTGAAAATAGTATTGACAATAAATAAATCCGATTTTCAACCAGAACAACATACAACTTTTTATTCAAATCTATATTCGGTTGTAAGTCATGCACACCCTTTTATAATTGATATTATTTAAGATGCCTTTTTTTCTGAGGTTTTGTTTATCGTTAAAAAAATTTTTGGAGATGCATTACGTTGTTTCTTAATTCATACATTTGTAGTATAAATTAATAACTTTTCTATTCTAATGATACAGTTTATCGAATTCTCTTATCGTATTTTATAAATGTCTGTAATTTCATTCAAATTTAATGACAATTCATAGTAGTCGCCATTCTTAGGTTACTTGGATAGCCTTTGCTGTAACAAAACGTCAAATAAATTTACAGAATTCTAGTCCTAGGAAACAATACCAAGTAAAAAATAGGATAAGAATAAAATAAAAGGAAGGAAAATATATAATATTAAAAAATATCGAAGTAAAAAAAAGTGAGGAAATGACTTCCGTTAATTAAGGTATCCCTTGTCTGTTCTTCCACGCTATTACAGTTAGGCACTTTTTCCCCATACATTTCGGAACAAGTTCAAAGTTTAAAAAAAGCAAGTTTTGATTTTCTCCTAGTAAAACACGCCGACAGACCTTGAAATCTAAATTCTTTCTTTTGGAATTGAAAAAAGAAAGTACACAGTAATCAAGATTCTCTCTTTTCGTTTTAAAAACAAAAACTCATATCACTCTCGGGAATAAAATGTTCCTGTGAATCTAGATTTTGTTTCTTTGTTTGAAAACTATCTCAAATAATTAGTTTTTTTAATTATATTTTTTTGGTTTGAACGATTCAATATATTGTATTTCTAGATTTATCGTTCAGTGAATCATACAAAGTCTTTCAATGTTCTGAAAATTTTGTTTGAAAAAATGTAGTTTATAGTTGCGTTAGTATCATGAAAATAATTTGGCGATACGACAATGGGGTTTTAAACAAGACTTCAAAATCGTGTTTCATGTTTGAAAAAGTTTTACACACATTGCTCCTAACCGAAATAATATATTTAAAGTTTTCTTCTTAATATTCGGGCACTATCCTCAATGTAAAACACCATGGAGCCAATCTTCCTCTCTTTGAGAAACGCAAGAAGCTTGCAAATGATCTTAAACTGTGAGAAATGTGATTAACTTTTTTATGTAATTTTTTAAAGTTTATTATGTCTCAAATTGATCTGAAGAATAATTGAGAGCTTAATTACTTTTAGAAAAATGTTCTGTCACTGTTTCATTGGGTAATCTAATGGTACCTTGGAGTTTTCGAAGCAAACCCTTTAAGTTATATATATGCATGCATTTCCCTGTATGTAAGCATGTAATGAATCCTCTAATAAACGAACAATTTATGAATTATTGTGCTAAAAAGGCAGGAATGGAACTTAACTGTCCCAATCTAAATAATTAAAATGCACTTACTTGCAAGCACAAAACGACTTAATGGCTCTCGGAAACCCATTTACCAATTAACTGATGATAGTTATCCCCAAACGCATACGAACTAAATTGGATTCCAATTTTAACATAGTCGGTTGATCTCACAATATGCTTTACTTGCATTGTAAACAAATATCTAGGTCTTAACAAAGAATTTATAGCTATTCGATAGAACAAATGTTATCTCTCTGACAGTATAAATACTATCCTCTCTTAGCTTTTTTACCTCCCTTATACACAAATACTGCTCTGCATATCATGTTTACTTCCTAAGTTGATGACGGTAGTTTAATTTTCAAAAAACTTTTAAGAACACAACATCGAGTTAGCTCTAAGAGGAAAAGCACAATAGCTCATTACAAGCATTAAATCTTAGTTTTTTGCTATACATGACCTGTAAGTGCTCTGCCTTGTAACGTGTATGAATGCCATAAGCATTAATAATATATTTATTTCTGCACTTGTGTATCATTTCAAAATAGTGGTATGTGTCTTCTGGGAAGCATTAACCCCTATTACATCTGATCCTCAACATTAATGTCCTTTTCCACTATTTTGAAGAAACCGTGGCTAAATCCTTTTCCTTCTCGCCGTGGATGGCATTTGAAGTGACTCTGGAGAGGAATCATCTTCTTGATGTTTTCTTTAACAGCATCTATCTTTATCCAACATCATGGCAGTTTGCCACCAATGCAGAACCCACTTTTAGGGGAAAGTTTTTTTTCTGTAGACATAGTTCTTGAGAGGAGATATTTAGGGAAGGTTATTTTTTGCAGTTACTGCAAAATGATAGAATTCCCTGTTGTGTTGACCATCGTTTGTTATGTTTTTATGTTGACATCATAACATCGTCGGCAGTATATTGTTGTGATGACTATCTATTTGAAGCATTCGCCGTAACTATTTTATACCATTAATTAGGAATTTTGAGCGTATTAGACTCTGAACATACAGTATTACCTCGACTTATGTGACCCTGGAGTTACGCGATTTTCAAATCTCCTCGATTATTTATCCCTCCCCTCCTAATCACTGAAATTAAGACAGAATCGGTGCCAGGGCATGATGAAAATAGTAATGTGAATGAAGAAGATCTTTATTTTGCCCAGCAAATAAATTTAGAAGTGGATAAGGATGGCATTGAAGAACTACTGAATTTCCACAATAAGGAGCTGACAATTGATGAGCTTATACAAATGCATGACCAAGCACAAGACTTTGAAGAACTTGTCTTTAGACCCAATTCAATAGAAGATCAAATGACGGTTGGAATTTTGACAGAAGGCCTGAATTTAATTGGAAAAGGGTTGCAAATTTTGCAATCAAGATCTTAGTTCTTCAACAAAACAAGGAATAAAAAAATTAGTAGCATGTTACTAGCAAATTTTGAGGGAGAGATTTCTATGATACGGCAGACTACTTGGCTAAATTTTACGAATACTTCTACATCAGAATATCTTCAGTTTGTGATTTTTTATTTGTGTTATCTAAGATTTCATTAAACAATTGTTTTCCTGAATGATTACTTTCCTCACTGGTAGCAAATGAAATAATTTATATGTAAATGAATCCCCGGTTTACTCGAAATCGACTTGCGTGATTTTTCTCAGTCCCACCAATCGCGTATGTTCGGGGAACTCAACGAACAGATTTTCTTACCTTTAACATTAGGCAGTGGTGTCATTTCGTGTTCGACATACTGATCACCCTAAAGAAATATATTAGCGATCTGGAATGTTACTTTTGAGATATACGATAGCTTGAAATTTGAAATGTTAGTCCTCTTATTACTGGAATGATCTGATTAGTTGTTTTTACTCCAGCCTTCCACCAGCGATAGGCGTTATAATGGCTTCTTGCTTTATCAAAACAAAACTTTTCGAAGAAAGTCTTTAAAGAGTCAGTTTCACTTTGAATATCAGAAAAGATTTGGATTTTTCCTTAATTTAATAAAAATATGTTTCATTTTTTACCATGAAATGAAATTTAGTCTTTTTTATGCTAGAAAAAATTATATTTAATTTTCGTTTACAAAATGATTATTCGAACCGTTTTTCTTACATCCAAAATCTTCGGTCACAAAATTAAAAGTGAAATAATACAAGGAATCGTTGTGTAATTGAGTTTTATTACATGTATCGAACTTTTTAACAGATAATTAGTTGCCTTTCATCCGCTCTTTTCCGTTTTGATGTATTATTTCATGGAATCTAAACACACGTATTTGCTTGCAAACTTTTGTTCATAAAGAACACAAATGTCTTAAAGTGTTCACAGAGAAGTGGTGCTTTTCCCTTCAAGCAGCTTACAAGTCAAATACTTTTCATCGTAATATCACTTCTTTTTAGAAGCTGGTTGGGAAAAAAACCTCGAGTAAAAATTTCTTTCGCGCTGCTCAAGGTATTAAGGGCTCGCTCTAAATACTAGCGGGGATTTTCACTGGTTGTTTCGAAAGAGCGATCCATCAAGAAAACAACGTGTTTAAAAAGTTTTAGATTGAGAAAGTTTTCTGGGAGAACATAGGGACGGATTCATGTATCTTAAGCTGAAAAAAAAATTGTAATTCAAAAAGCAAATTTTTTTGATTTTTACTTTGATTATTTCGGCTATTTTTTAGGCATCTAATGAAAAATCTGTAATTCAATTTCACCTAGTCAGTCGATTCGACTAACCAATTGGGTACAAGTAAATAATTTTTATGATTATATTTATGTTCTTAAAGCTTCTGAAGTTTTTTCCCTTTAAACCAGGGTGTCAAACTCAAAAGCTAACTTGGGCCAAACAAAAAAGGTTAAAGTTCAGGTGGGCCGCAAAAAAAAAAAAAAAAAAAAAAAAAAAATCAATATTCATAGAAACGTAAGTTTATTTCAAATTATTCATTATAAACTGATGAAATAAATTAAGGGAATTTGCATATTTTATCGAATTACATTAAGAAAACTGAACTGAATGAAAAACCACTGCTTCTAAATAAAAATGCAAATCTTGTACAACAAATAATTAAGCGTGCACGTGTGTGTAGGCGGAGCCAGCAGAAAAACTGGCTTTAAAAGCGCGTGTAAGTTAATACATATTTCGTTCGCTAGCACACATCGGCGAATTTCTTGGTGTTATTCTGCAGCAATTGATTCAATTCATATTGTAAAAGTAAAAATGAGTAACCGCCAACGTTTAGATAATGGAATGAGGTGGCGAAATGTGGGGAGGCTGGTGGCAGGCCAATGTCAAGTCCAGATTTGTAGAGAGTTCAACGTATGTCCAGGGTTGTATAACTTTTGGAAACAGTTCCAGGATTCTGGATCCATCGAGAGAAAGCCTGGGCAAGTTCCTCCAAGAGCCACGACGGTTAGAGAAGATCGCCATTTGTCGATTATTACGAGGTGTAACAGAGAGTCTACAGCTTCTCAGCTCTCTCGTTACTCGTATGCAGCCACAGAAAACCGTGTATCAAGGGTGACTTTCAAAAAGACTCCATGAGAGAGGGTTACTTGTCAAAAGACCTGCTATTTGCGTCCCACTCACATCTACGAACAAGAGAGTCCGTTTAGCCCCATCACCCCCCCCCCGGTCACCCATTGATCCATAGAGATTAGAGTATGGATCAATGGATGACCTTTCTGTTCACCGATGAATCCCGTTTCAGCCTAAAAACCGATACTCGCCGTACGTTCATATGGAGAGAACCAGGGACCCACTACCTACCATCCAATGTCCACGAAATCGACAATTGCAGAAGAGGTTGCCTAATGGCAAGCGTCACGTTGGATGGCCGTACACCATGTCTTTAAAAGAGGCTCTGTGATTGGTGTGAGGTTTAGGATAAGTTTTTTAAGGCATGTGGACCCTATTTCATTTTAATGGACGATAACGCAAGACCACATCAAGCTCTTCCGGTCGATGGATTTCTAGAGAGTGAGGATATTCGCTGTAGGGATTGGTCATCAAGGTATCCAGACCTCAACCCTATAGAGTATGTCTGGGATGATCTGGACAATTGCAACTCGCAATCCCCTCCGAGAACCATCCAAGAAATGAAATCAGCGTTGCTGAACGAGTGAACGAAGAACTGATAAACTGCCTTATTTCAAGTATGACATCACGCTGCTAGGCCTGTGTAGCTGTAAGAGGAGGCCATACCCCTATTAACACATTTTTTTGTTTATTTTGCAACCGCAGTTTCATACCTTCCAACTCCAATGTGTGTTACGCACGACCATGCGAGTGTATTGAAATTGTTGAATATTTATTTTTTTTGTGTTTTATCAATGTATATACATATAAAATTTCATTAAAATCAGTCCAGCAGTTCTAGAGATAATCGATCAAGTCTGAAAATTCTCTTAATTTCTTACACCAGTGTAATAAACATTAGTAAAAGAGTAAGAAAAATTTAATGTTAGCCTCCTCTGACATATTTTCTCTGCTATTAACTTTGCCAGTTCGGGAGAAATATTGTTACTGAAATTATACATTATCGTTTGCCGATATACTGGCCAGGCCGCAAATATGTTCGTTGTGGGTCGCCAGTTTGAGACCCCTGCTTTAAACTGTTGTATGATTCAATGGGTAAAAATGCTTTTTTGAATAATTTCTGTCCTTAATTATTAAGCCAAGCATCTCCCTATGAACTCAAAATCGTTGCAAAATAAGTTTTTTTTATTGAAACCGTCATGAAGATGCGGATATTTTTAAAATAAGACAAAAAGAAAAAATTAGATACTAAAAATTACCTATATGAGGTGCTAACAAGAATATTTTTGGAAGAATATGTGACGGGTGCTTACGCGTTTCACTAACCTTCTCTCGACTTCTTTAAATTGTTTTAATTATTTCAACCAATCTCCTCCGAGAGCCAAAAAGTGTGACTTATGCAAACGAGATATTTTCGGGTTTTAGCGAGTTCGAAAAAGATATAAAAGGGAGAAATGAAATGAAGAAGAAAAAAGGAGGGTGATTTTGAGAGAGTAGTTTTTCTAGTGGAAATATATTCGTCGGGAGAAGACTATTGAAAAGTATTCATTAAATCGGTTCGGGACGGAACTGAAAGATAGCTGAGATTGAAGCCGCTCATTAAAGCAATCCAGATATAGAAGAACCTGCCTTAAGAAAAGGTATCAGGTCAGTTGTTTTCATAAATTAAATATAAATGTGTAGCTTGATTGTACGCGTTGTTCTCCGTGGATTCAGTTAGGATTCCGTCGTTCATAATCGAATTCTTCTCGTACTCCACTGTATTTTGTTGATCTTAAGGTTTGAATAGTATTTGTGTAATCTCTCATTAAGAAAGGTCAATAAATAAGATTGATTTATTAAATTAGTTGTAATTAATTATGGATCCAACATATTCAGATTTATATAATACTCGAAGGGGAGTTAATAATCATAGGGGTAGTGATAGATTACGACAAATATAATGAGAATATGTATAGCGTAGGCCAAAATTGTTGACACTTTTTGAAATTGTTATGCTTTTTTAAAAAATATCCAATGCTTATAGAAAAAGTTACGTGTAACAAAATGAAAATCCATGCATATCATTTAATACTAAATTAAATATAAGAAACAAAATGCAAATAATTGTAATGATTATTGATATACGTAAATACTGATTATTGCTGAGATTTATAAGTACTTAGTAACCTCCATTTTTCCAGATCTTTAATTTTTATTACAGCTTCACATCGATGTTGCATTAAGCTGACGATAGTTTTAAGCTTTTCTTTTGTTTTTACAAGATGACACAGTAAACAATTATAAGCTTAATTAGCTCTCTTTTATTTTGAAAGAAGCATCATTCTCGAACGAGAGTTTTCAAACGAGTCACATAATTAAATGTTTTTTGTTCGAAACCACTCTTACAAAAATTTTGCTGTGTGGCAAGTAGCAAACCCAGCAGAAAATAAATAAAACTTTTTTGGGAAAGACATCCCTAATGGAAGGTGGAAGTTTGGATTCTAGATTGATGCCAATGTATTTTCTAGCATTCAGTGTCTTATCGGTGACTTGAAGGCGAACAATACCATCTGCTGACATTCGTGACTCCATCATAAAACTACGTGGGTTCTTTATAGTTGCCTGAATTCAGTCAGAATGTAGCTTTTTTTCTATTCTACGTCTTACATATTTTCACCCATCTCTGCCGACTGACGATATCTTAGTTTCATCCCTTCATATAAATTGTGAACTACTACTGATAATCTGTCCGATAAATGGGCTCCCCTGTCATCTTCTTTTGGGTTTCTGTCCATTGAGGTAAAAAGTGTTTCGTGAATTCCATCTCTCAGTCTCATATCTGAATACCTTTTGATTGTTCTTGGCCTGATAGATCACTCGGATAACTTCTGAGGGGCGTTCACGAGATTCTTCTCACGTGGAGAGAGTGTCTTTTTGTTCTTCTGCCCTCGACACTAGGGCAGGGAAACTTCGATTCGGACTTTCCCTGGTTACTTTTTTATTGAATTTGTCTCTTGATATCGCAAGCAATATTTTCAGGCTCTTGATACAGTCACTGAGCCAACTTATACTTGCAATGTCAGCATGGGAAAGACCAATTTCTCGTAACACACAATTCTTATATTCCTTTCTAGGTCTCCAATCAACTTTTTATTTACTACCTGAATTTTATAGTTGTCCTGACTGGGAATGAATCCTGACCTCAGTCATATCGAAAAGTGTGTGCCACCTTTTGAAAATTCTTGTCCGCATGAGGCGTCCATCAAATAAAAGAGAACTAATTGAGGTTGTTTACTGTCATTTTGTAATAACGAAGGAAGAGCTAAAAACTATATCGTCAGCTTAATGAAACATTCATGCGAAGCTGGAATAGAAAATAAAGGCTACCCTACCAAGTAGTAATAACTCACTGCACCCATCAGTATCTAATATATATCAGTAATTATTGAAGCTTAATTTTTCTGCTAATACAAATATTTGAATTTAATTTTTTTTGTATTCAATTCAGTATTACATTCTCTTTAAAATGATATGCTTGACTTTGCGTTGCGTGAAACATAAAACTTTTTATAAGCGCATAAATTGAAAAGCCATAAAAATTTCCAACAGTGTCCACAATTCTGGCTCTACCCCTCTGTATACAAATAATTCCGAACTATTATATAGAATTAAACTTTACTTATATCGAACGTAATCTTATACGACGTAGAGGCAAACCACTACTACATTCCTCAGAAACATTCTCACGGCCTCTGAGAAAGCTTGAAAGATATTTGTTGAAAAATATAACTAGGAATTCAAAAGTGTGCTTACTAATATATTAAAGAAATTTTTTTTCTTCGCGAAGTATCCAATTGCACAAGCACATCTCTCTCTCACTATATATATATAAGTTTTGGACTTCCTTTTTATTAAATATGAATGTTGGTTCTGATATTTATCTTTTGACAAATCTGTGGTGACCGCGGGAGCCTAGTGGTCAAGTTCATGGACTCGTGGCCAGCATGTCATGAGTTCGAGTCTTGTGCCACTGAAGATCCGCCGTGTAGGGGAGCGATGCACGTTTAATCAGTCGAGAGCTCAACCGTCCTTCCCTCGGTGTTGTGTGGTAGTTAGGAGAAGGAGGTTCCAGCTCAGATGTCGTCCTCGTCACTTGACCATGGTTCAAAATTTTGAAGTCCGTCGCCAAAAGCCATCGTGTATCTGAACAGTGCCAAATTAATTCTCACTCATTCACTCACTTAATAAATCTGCGAATGTTTCTGAAACAAAAGTTTTTATTCCATAACAAATAAATTTGGGAAAATTTGTCCTAGAGAATGTTTGTATTAGAGAAAAAGAGTTCAAATTACTTACAAGATGATCCAATTACAAATTTTCACATCACTTTAGATAATGTATTTCAATATTTTTTGAACATTAACCAAAAAAATTGAGTTTAACAAAATAACATTTTTTAATTAATTTTTTATTAAAAATGCAATTTCTTTTAAGTATTATTTAATTAATTCCTTAAGAAGTATACGTATTTGGAATGCTTCATGTAAAAGAATTAAATAATCAATGTGTATTTTCAACGAGTTTCGCTTTTGTGTATATAAAATAAAAATTTGGAGGAATTTAATTTTTTTATTCACTAGGCTTTGTTTAGAATTATACAAAATACATATTCTTTTTTTATAGTACTTTTATGAATTTTTTTAGTTATGTATGTTTTGTTTTGAATTTTTTGCTTTCCTCTTCAGGACAAAGAAATAGACAATCCTTTAATGTGTTGGAGCATTACGCAGAAACTTCAAAAAAAGAAGGAAAAAAAAAAAGGAAATGATCTTATAATTCCCCAGGTCATAAAGAAACAATTACTCAGTTTCTCATCTTTCCCCTAACATTTTTTTTCTTACGAGGGAAACACAAAAACTATTTTGATAAAACCAATAACTCTTCTAACTCTTTTTTTCAGCTTTAGAATTGTTTAAAATATTTCTTTCGGGTATTTTGCCCTCACAGGAGGCAAATCACGATAGCATCGTTCTTTTTCTTTTAAATTCTATTCGATAAAAAAAGGAAAAAAAATGTGTTTTGCATCCATGATTTATTTTTTACATGCATCAGGACTTAAACAGTTTTGTACTTTTTTATTTTTATGTATTTTTTTCAAATACAAATGTTTTATGTTTGGTGCAAAGAGATTAGGTGTTAAATATTCCAAATATAGTTTTTTACGGCTTGAAGGTATAAATGGAGATAAGTTTTGGCTGCGTTTAAAAACGATGATTTTTATTGTTCAAAAAATGATTTTATTTGGGCCTCCAGATCAGGGTAGCTATACATAATTTGTAAGATATCCTAGAATAAAAAAAATTATTTTTTTCAAATTTATGCTTACATTTTTAAAATTGTTTAAAGGGCAAATACAGTAAGCCATTTAAAGTATACAGTAAGCCATTCCTCGCAATTTAGAAGTTGTCAAATATTTTCAAATGTTGTAGTTATTTATGCCACTTGATTGACAATAACATCAGATTAAGACCCACAAAATTCATCATGACAAAGGGCTACATATACGCCTGTCGTTTAACCGTAGCTTTGAGCACCATTAGGTGACTCGGTGCCTTGGCTCGGTTCCACCTAAATTTTGACGGAGAACAAACACCTTGGGTGGGGCGTAAGGGGCCTCTCAGCCCTTTTCTCCTCCCTCCAACCTCACAAGAAAACTAAAGGCTAGATGGCTATGATGGCTAGATGGCCCTTGCGGCGAAGGGGCACTACACATTGGCAAACATCCATTCCTTCAGTGGGATTTGAACCCATGGATCAATATAGTATATATTAAGTAAGTAAAGATTAATACAGTATATATTAAGCAAAGCAGAGTTATTAACTATAGTAAAAATCTGTTAACTCCTACATGAAAAATTATATCACATTGTATCACACGGTAAATGTATTGGCCGTGGGTAGCCTAGTGGTTAGTGCATCGGACTCCAGACCGGTGGGCCTGGATTCGATGCCACGAAATACCATTCGAATACACACGGGATATGTGCTCGTTAAACCAGCGGGTCCGAAAGTCTTGTGAGAGGTCGCAGCAGAAACCACGAGTGCAGGGGGTTCGAGAATATTTCCTTCCCTTCCAGTTCCATGCCAAAATTGTGGAGGTGGAGATAGGTGATGTCACCATCTATCGTTAAGAAGTCCAACCTGTCTCACAGACTCTGGCAACTTGCATTCCTTCCCTTCGGTAAAGACACAACAACAACAACAGTAAATGTATTAAGTCAAAACACATTTCAACAGTTTTTTTTATATGATGAATTTCTCGTCACTATGGGCGTTCGAAGTTTCAAAATGTTAGGTATTTAATTTAAATACATCTCCTATTTATATAAAATATTATTCTTCAAATATACTTTTTCTATTAAATTTCAAACTCTTTGTTACAGAACTGAAAATATGAATAACAGAAACAGGGCCGCCGCGTGGTTATTAGGCGCCCTTGTTCCAGTTGAAATTCGGCGCCCCTTTATGGGGTTCTGTCGCACTCTTATAAAGTGCTACAAATAAAACAAGAAAAACTCATTTATATAGTATTCGAAATCTGACTTTCGAACTGAAAAGCTTTAAAATTATAATATTAAAACACGTTTGTCTTATTGTTTTTTTTTATTATTTCATAAATTTTAATAACAAAACAAAGCAAAAACGATGTAAAATTTTTTAAGTAAAATATAAAAATTAGAAAATATATTCAAATATTGATTTCCCTAGCTTTAGCAGCAACAAATGCTTGTATCAATTCCTTTATATTTAATTTATCCAAAATTTCGCTCTCTATGGATATAACTGACAAGTCCGATAATCTCTCCTTCGCCGTAGTAGATCGCATGTAATTTTTTATAATTTCAAGTTTTGAAAAACTTCGTTCTCCAGTAGCCACCAAAACTGGCAGGGTTAAAGAAATCCGTAAAGCTAGTGCAATACTTGGAAATGTATGGATAAGATTGTTTTCTTAAATATAATTTAAAACATCAATAGGTGACAAATATCCTCTTTGGTAAAACATCCGGAAATATTTTATTTCTTCAAACAAAGTTAATCCATCTATCTCCTTTTCATTAATATTTTTAGTATCCGTTAATTTTCGTTCTAATTCTTCACAATGTTTTAAAATTTCATTGTCACTTCAGTATTTTAAATTAGGTAAAGTACCTTGAAGTAATTGTAATGTTCTTTTAATTGACTGAAACTTTCTGAAATTGAAGAAATAGCAGTGTCTAATATTATATTGTAAAATTGAACCTTAAACTTTGTCTTGGATTGTTGATAGGTTCGTCGATTTGTTCATCTTGAAACAGTTTCTTTTTAAACCTGTTTCGACTTCGTGGAAAATCAGTATCCACCCCCAAATCATCAGAAACGATACTTTCATTGGCAATTGCATGTTCATACGCTTCATCTGATCTACGATTATCTGAAGTAAATTTCAAATGCGTTACGATATGAGTAGGGTATTCCAGAGTAATATATTTCTCAAAAAGTAAGAATAATTTTAACACAAATGTGTGTATTTCAGTAATCAAATGTTCAGTGAATAATCTGGTTACGATAAATTTGAATTTTTAAATCTTTGTATGATAAAGATATAAGCAATATTATATTCAGATTATGATGAATTGTGCAAGTATAAATCACATCACAAATGTTGTACAAAAAGGTCAATGAAATTTTCAACAAAGAATAATTCTACAAAATTAAGGCAAAAAATTTCCTATTAACCAGCCTTTCTATCATTTACACATGATGTAAACATTAATTTACAATCAACTTTTGTTTCCTTGTTTATTATGAAAGCAAATCTTTCTGTTTCTGAAAGCTAGTTTTTCTGTAGTATCATTTGAATCAAGAATATTTTACCGCATTTATTATTATTATTTTTTTATAAAAAAAATTCAGAGAACTTATAAAGTAAAATGAATTCTAGACTGGGGATAGGTATACTTTCAAGAAAGAATCAGTTGTTAGTGAAACAAGAATTCGAAAGTTTCAGACACCTACTTGATATGAGCTTCCAGGGAAAAGGTCCCCCATCCCAGCAACAGTCGCGTTAAGACTGTCATGCTCCAATTAATATTTTTTATTTTATTTAAATCAAGTTTTTTTTACACGCAGGTATAACATTTTCCATTCTTTCAAAAATAAAAAAAATATTATAGATATTTTTTATTTATTTTTATTTCTATAGCTCAATGCAAGTGCGATCAGTGTCAAAATATCAATGCTAGGAATTAAACTTTTGAAGTTCGTGAAAAAAACTTCAATACCAGTACTACCTTAAGTACTACTATTTTTTAATTTCATGTTTACACTGATAAGTAAACTTTATAAAACTGTCCTTTCATAGAAAAGTGTGATTTGGAAGATGTATTCAAACAAAGAAAACAAATATTGATGCACATTTATCAACATAAAAATAGTATAAAAGTCCATTGAAATATATGTATAAATATAGACCAAAATCTTAAAATTAACTGATGTAACACGGAAAATTTACAAAATAAAATTTTTTTTAATTAGATTTCATTAAGCTGGACATTACTTTTATTGCCTCCTTTGTAAAGGAAAGCAAATAATAAATGTATGTTTGGAGTAATATGATAACAAAATGTAATGATAAAATTATTATTTTAATATGATATAAAACCCAAGGGAAAATACAAAACAAATCAAAAGTAAATTCATAATTACCGTTTGCACTTATAAAGGAATGAAGTAAAATTGAAGAAATTACTGATTTAAAATTGCGTTAACTCTCTCTCTCTCTTTGAAAAAAAGTGATTTCCTGAAGGCAGTGGCGTGGCTAGGTATTTTAAAGGTCCTGGTGGGAAAAAAATGAGGGCTCTATCTTGGTTGAATTCTCTCTAGTAAAAAAGTAAAAATACGGGAATATTTTAAATATACACAAAGTTACAATTTTTACTTACTGTCTTCTCTTTCTTGGTGCTATTTGCACTTAAACGCACCTCACATGTTTTTTTTTAATCTATAATTTTAGTTTTATAATTTATCTAATACGATTTGTATGTGCTCGAGTATTTACTGACGTTAAAAGGAAGCAGAAACGAAATGCTACGCTATAAAGTCGTTGGAGAATCCCTAGCTATTAATTTATTCGGGAGGATCGAACTCACATCCAACAGAGGGCTTAGAGGTACAAAATAGCCACCGAGATAGACAGAAATGATACAAAAAATATGCATGAACAAGAAAATTTAATACAATATTATTATATATTATTTTTTTTAAAAAAACATATCTGCAAAAGAGCAGAAGAGGGGGGGGGGACAAAATTACATCATACGAGAAGATTGTGAAATATTGAAACAGGCAACTAGCTTACTATGAATCATATTGTTATTAAAATAGAATGTAATAGGAAAGAATTGCTTCTTGTGTAGGTTTTTAAGATGTAATAATATGTATGTTAATAGTTTTTATGGAACTTGAAGTTTATTTTCAAATAACAGTCTATAAAAAAATGAAAATATTGAAATAACAAGTACTTTTCAATAAGTAAAGTTCGCAACACTGAACAAACAACGAAAAGAATTTAGGTAAATTTCCTACAAATTCGAAATTACTTTCAACTGAATTGCGGCGATTACAGTTATGTGTTCAACCTTTTATATTTATATCTTAAATTTGGAAGAAATCGTAAATTCGGCTGCCCTTGTGTATAGATATCCTGCTTAGAATCTAAAAAATTCATGATACCAAAAAGAGTGTTGTAGATCACGATAAAGCAGTTTCTCAAACTTTCAATATTTGCGACCCAGTTTTCAGTCATAATTTTCATCGCGCCCCACTTCTTACAATAACAATGTACTGAATGCAATTATAATGTACTTTGATGGTAAAACTACGATGCAATACGACTTTAATTATAAACGCACTAATTAGATAAATATTAAGTTTTGTAAATAAATTTTGTATATGACAAGCCCAAGAGTGCAATTTATATTGTGTGTATTTCATTTTTTATTAATAAGATATATGTTGCTTTATAATTATTTTATTTCGATTTTTCGTAATATGCTCGCGCTTCCCCCCTTCCCCTTCAAGTAGGGTTATCACGCCCTCCTTTGGGGGCGTGCCCCACAGTTCGAGAAACGCTGCTATAAAGATTTTATTTCGAGATTTGAGAACAATTTAATAAAGGTATACATGACACAAAATATGAATTGGGGAAGAAAAGCCAAGCGGTTTACATAATAATTTGGCCAATAGTGAAACGAAGATTTGATAATTTAGATATAAAAATGAAAGAGAATAATTGGCTTTTTAATAAACACTGGGTGGCTGCACGTTCTCTGTAATTTTAATTTTTTTCACTTTTTTTTTACCTTTCAATTTTTTGCGCTCCGCCAAAATCTTTTTTTTTTTCGTCCTAAGTATGTGCCTCAGCGGAAAAGGGGCTTGGTAGAGGGGTACGTTACGCCACTGGACAACGGTCATCACATCACTTTTGCCAATTGACATGCAGTTTGAAATTAACTGTTTTTCAAACGGAATGTACGGGAATAATATTTGGCGACATTAAAATTATCCGGATCATGATCTTATTAAGACGGAGTCGAGAACGAATGAGGCCCCCACTGAGAGCGAGGTCCTGGACCCGGGCTTAGTTGGCCCATGCCTTGAAACGTCCCTAACTACAATACAATACGACTTTAATTATAAACCGCACAATTTATCAAGATAAATATTTTGTATATGACAAGACCAGGGGAGTCACTAGAAAAAACTTGTTTTTAATTGAATATTGATAACTTAATTATCAAATACTTTGCGCAGTACTGATACATTTATAAGTGTTGAGTATTATATCAGTGGGAATTCGTATTTTTATTTTTATTATATAAGAATGTATTTTATTTTGTATTATTTTAAATTGTAAATTATTTTATCAAATTGATAATTATTTTAAATCTTTTGTTTTCGATTTTTTGCGATACGTTCGCGCTTCCAAGTAGGGTTATCACGCCCTCCTGGAGGGCGCACTCCACAGTTTGAAAAACGCTGCGATAAAGATTTTATTTCGAGTTTTGAGAACAGTTTAATAACAGTATACATGAAGCAAAATGTGATTTGGAGAAGAAAAATCAAGCGATTTACATAATTTTAAAAATGTACATATTTTATCATTGCAAACAAAACAAATACGTTGAGCCACAACATCTTCTCAGCATATAATGAATAAAAATTTATGCGAATACAAATCATTCCCAATTCCTGTTGTTACATGTTACAAATTCTTAGATTTTGAATGCATTCCGAAAAAAAGCGCGAATTCCACACGGAACGTGTTTTTATTGTTGGTATCTGAAATCAAATTTTGTTTTACACAAACGAAAACAATCCGCAGAAACGAAAACAAAATTAAATTAAAATATAAAATTCAAAAAAATAAAATCTTATTTTATTGCTAAAAAAATATAAAACATGCAAAATTGCAAGTTTTTTATTAACAACTTTTATGTAAGTAACATTAAATTAAAAAACTATAAGTACTATAAATTTTGGCGCCCCCTGCCCCAGGCGCCCTTGTGCGGTGAACAATTTTGCCACCCCACGCGGCGGCCCTGAACAAGAAAGTATGAATAAGTTGTATCGCTATCAACTTTTTGAAAAGGGAACGATGAGATGTAGAATATTTTTTTATGTCACGTTCAGTGAGTAGCTAGTCCCGCAGTTTTAGAGATAGGAATAGAAATAAGAAGTGAATATTATTTTAATGACTCAGCTAATTATTTGTAAGAAAACGAAAAGGGATGTAAAGAACAATAGTTCACTATCTCAAAGTGAAATTAAAAGGAATGAAAGCAGATTATCAGCTGAAAGCGCAGTTATAATTTTGAAAAAATACTTTGTAATAGTTTTCATTCTATTTGTAAGAGTAATGCTATTTATTCAGAAAGCTTACTATCTGCTTTAAGAGAAGAGAACAAGTACCAGCGAAAAAGTTCTAACCAGATTAAAAGTTTTTTTTTTTCTGTGACCTGAACAAATTTCGTTCGCTGACTTTTCTAATTCGAATTCGAAAGCCAGCAGCTAAGACATTTCCTTTTCGATGTCTTATAAGAGGACCAATTAGTTCTATTCAAGTCCAAACTTTATTTTGATCCTTGTTAAAAAGTATGTTTTCAAAGGGGCATTTTTAAAACGGGTGAACTCAATTTTTTTTTTTTCAGTGAAATTTCTATAAAACCACGCAAAAGAATTGAGAAATACTCCTACTTTTTCTCTGAATTTTGGTGACAGTTTTCCAATCTATTTTATGAAGAATCTGCAATTTTTTGGAATTCTTTGGGCAAAATAATGTTTTAAAAATGGCGAAATATCGAAAGTCAGGTGTTCCAATTGGTAGTACTTTAAATTTCAATGGATTTTTCCACTTTGCACATGCACTTTGTTGTATTCAAATAAGTTAAAGATAGTTTTATCTTATTGTTTAAGCAATTATGCAACCTTTGCAGATATTTAATGGTCTTAAGAAATATGGATAAAAATTAATAGATTTATGAACTAGTATATGTGAAGAAATAACATTAAAAAAGATATGCAAACGTTTATTCTTTCTCGAAATTGAACAAAGCTGTACATTTTGCTGCCTGCAAATATATGTAAAATTTGAATTTTCGACACATACATTTCTTCAGGTACTTTAAATTTAAAAGAAGACATACACTACTTGACCAGTCTTTATTAGTTTAACATATTCTTAAATATATACAGCTTGTTCTCAGAAGCTTTTTTTTTTCCATCGCAAAAGCACTTGTTTCTTACGATATCCTCCATGCATCAAAGGTGCATGAGATTGAAGCAAGAAAAAATAAAAGAACAATAATAAACTTCAAAACCGTGAAAAGAAAAACAAAAAAGAAAATTAATCGCTGAGCGTCAACTGCATCAACTTCTAATGTGTATCGGTTCCTGCTTCCCTCTAATCCCCCGTGTCCACTCTAGATGTGTGGGAAGAACTGAATCATCAGTCGACATGATTCACTCTAATTATTTTATTGTCACAAAATATCAAGCAAGCACAATTATGATTCAATTAAGAATGTTGATCAGTATGCAGAGCACAAAGGTGAGACCCGTTAGCCTGGGGGATAATATTACGGACCCTCAACTGATTCCACGATAACCTATACAAGCTCAATTTCAACTCCGCCACGTTCTAATTATTCTTTAACTTCTATTTGAATAAAGCTCATGATACTTGTACTCTTGTGAAGTCCTACTGTTGAGGCCTTGAACGGTAATCTTTAACTGGATTCGATCACCTCCGAGTGATACTCTCTTGGAATTCTTCAATTGATACTTTTATAAACTTACATTTGCACTTAATAAGTTCACGATCCTCCACTCACAACTAACTCTCAAAACTCGCGAATACAGAATTTATATAATATACTTAATTTGCATAATTACGTTTTCTTACTTTGGTGAAAGTTGGTTGGTAAAAATGTTTCCCCAGAAGAGTCCCCCAAGGGGTTAGTAATAGACGCGTATAGATCCGTCACAAACTCTCTAGTTAACAAGTATCTGAATATGAAGAACAATTTGACAAATAATCTTTGTCCATCACAAACTTGTTTTTGCACAGAGGACTATTATATATAACAGTGATGTACAACTGTTCAGCAAAACTATGATGTCCAGTTTCAAGGCGGAAAGCTGCTACTGAGATGGAGTTTTGCATATTGAATCCCTCCACTTCCTACTTTTAATTTATTCTAATATAGTTTGCCATTACAATTTGTTCCCATTGTATTTTTCAAAATTATTTTAACTGAGGGCACGATTTTAAAGTAATACGGTTTACGAATATACTTTTTTACGCCATTTTTTTTTATTTTAGCACCAATCCAGTTCCCGAAAAGAATTTTAATTTTAATTTTTACAGTGTAATTACATATGCGTAATGACTTGGTCTGCTCCATGGCTTGTTTACATTGCATTCTTGAGTTACGAGGAGTACTCTAATTTTATAAAAACGTTTTTCTTTATTTTGCTGTACTTCAATTTAAACACAGCATTTCGTTTTTCAGTAAAATTGTATTTAACGTTAAAGTTCTTTGGATGAGAACAATTTGTTTGAATTCATGGCAGTTTATGATAGTAAATAAGACGTTAATAACGAATGAAAACCTTCATTTGAATCGATGCCGACAATTGTGAAGTGGCACGTTTATCCGGTAGGACAGAACCCGGGACCTTTGGGTCCGTAACCGAGTAACATAAACACTGCACCAAAATGATCGCCATGGTGCGGAGGTTGTTACTGGCTCATATAAACTATATCACTACAAACTCCCTTACCAGAGAGTTGGTTAGGCGAACAAACGATACAGTTGTTAATGGGAGCATTCAGTTTCTTGTGTGTTGGATGAGTTGCGTCATGTTTATCTGACGATTTTTTTTTCTTGTTTGCGGGTAGATGGCGCCACGACAGATCAGTTGAGATTTCGTGTTTCTTAGTTAAGCTAGGGTCACCAAATGAAGTAGAACGTTTATCCGACAGGACAGAACCCGGGATCTTTGGGTCCGAAACCAAGTAACTTAACCACTACACCAAAATGATCACCATGGTGCGGAGGTTGTTACTGGCTCATATAGACTATATCACTACAGACATATCTACTGACGATAGAATTTTTGATCCAGTTCTCGCGCTTAATAAACGTGCACGTTTGTTAAAAAGTAGCGATGGGGATAGTTGTTATTAGTTTATTCCTAATTTCAATTTTAATTTTTATATGTCTGATATTTTTATATAGACCGAATTTTCATAGTATACTAATTTTAATCTTTTTATAATAAAAATGAATTGTTTTTGTTTTATAAATATGTAACATGGGTTTCATTATTACATTTTTGCACGCTTTTTTTTTGAGAAAATATTTAGAGTGTTTTCTTCTTACACGATTTTTTAAAGTTGTGAAATATTTCCCACAAATTTACCACATATATCGGATATATTTGCTTACACGGTTTTCTCTAAGGAATAGTGTAAAAACAGAGTTGGGTTCTATGTGAATAAAATGATTATTTGGATATTTGATTTAAATTGTATCCATAGCAGCTGTTTTTAATTCACAGTCAAGTGACGCTGACTTCGCCATAGCCTTCCTCAAATAACATTTTCTTATAGATACTTGGTGAATAGGTTTTATTGGTTTCAAGAGTTTCTCTACGGATAGAAGTTTTCAACCCGTGGTCCTATGAAGGCATTTTAGTGAACAATCATTCGAATTTGAGACAAATTCTAACAAACAGTCTGCTTTTTTTCGAAAAAATATCACTTTTTTCTGTTTATCTTGATATTTAAAACATTCTACTGATGTGTTTGATATCCATTTGAAATAAAAAATTTCTGAAAATGACGAGTTTTTCAAAAATTTTACTGCTTTTTAAATAATTTTACATATAAAAAATCTCAGAAAGTTTTCAGAAATAAGGTGGACTCTTTAAAAGGTCTGTAGAGTATTTTAATTCTATTTCCATTTAACACTTTTGAAACCGATATATATATATATATATATATATACAAATTTGTAAATACCATCTCTTTCTCTTAGAATCGGTTGTAATCTTGTAAAAACTTCCCCCTTTTTTTTATAAATTTCCTAACTATGATATTTTGTTGACAGTCGTGTAGCCCTCGAATCACTGTGATATTACTGTCATTAAAAATTTATAAATTTAGCTCTTAAGGATGAAGGCTTGAAGACCCCTTCTCTACGGAAATGTTCAGAAGGGAAGAATCAGATTTCACACAATTTGAAAACTTTTTGCAGGAATCCATCCTGAGTCTTCAATCTCCTAGGTTAAGAGATATCATAATTTCTCCATAACTATGTCGATAGTATAATCTGATTAGTTTCTCATATAGCATTAAAGTCTTCTAAATAATTACCTTTATTGGTTAGTTGCCTGTAAGATCCAGCCTTCCATTTATTGAAGTAGTTGTATGAGAGAGCTCCAGTAACTAGCATAAAGGCTTCATTTAAGAAATGTAAACATTGCTATGTGTATGCTTGTAATCAAATTCGAAAACTACAGAAGGTCATTCAAACTTTATGGGAACGATTTTGATAGTTAATTTTTATCGATAAATGCAATATTTCGAAGGGTGATTTGCTTCTATCTGATAGCCATAATTCTTTTCAAAAGCTCTAGCTCGTATTTTCAATGAAAGCAAATTTTTCTTTGTACTATGAAGCCAATTTTATTCCACTCCTTTTAAACCGTTTTCCAAAGTCTCGTTTTAATATACCAAAAGCATAGAAGTCCATTAGAAAAAGGTGATTTTACACGTATTTCATCAAATGTGGGATAGAGTTTACTCCTGTTTTAGATTCTTTCTTTACCAAAAAGTGGCAGTTGACTTAGACGTGCGCCTAGAAGCTTTGACCATGTCAATCTAAATTATATCAATGTCCTTTCCATATAAGAGTCAATTTCTTGAAAAATTGTTTCTGAAATATTCTTCTAATAGTAGAGTGAATAAATTTTGGATTTAATTGAGACTTTTTTTTAATTTTTAATTTGCAATTGTGTGTAACAAAATCCTGCTACTGTCATAAATCTCTTTGTTAATTTTTTCTGTACCGTGATGAAGTCACTTCGCACTGTTATTCCCGTTAGTTGAGCAATTGAAAATGGATGTTCTTTTATTACAGTCAATTTTATATACCCATGCATCATCGAGTGTAACGACGAATTAACATTTTTCAGCATCTAGGTGTTTTTCATATAATTTTCTAAAATTTCTTTTTCTTTCAGCAGCCTATTTTGGTAGACGAACTTTTAGTTTAAACTTCTGTTTTAACTTTAGATATTTACGAATGCTCTTGGTAGAGACACTCCTAGTTTCCTGCAAGGAATGTTCGAATCGGGGGATTTTCTCTTAGGATCAGAGGCTTAATTCCCTTTCTTGACAGTTGCTTGTTTTCGGAAAGTCTTAGGATGAGATTTCGTTGTCATGTTTTCATTTTTACATTCAGAAAAACTTTTTTCTTTCAGATTTTAATATATTATAAATATTTTTTTAATTACTATAACCAAGATTCTTACGCCGTTTTATAATTTTTTGATACTAATATTTCTCCTCAGAAAATACCGTTACGTAACGGAAAGAGCAGTCCATTTTAGGAGCCATTTTCAAAACAAATCTTTTATTTTATATTCTAATCAAAAGAAAATATTAAAGCGTATGATTATTCTCAAGTTTCCAAAGATTTTTCATAAAATTCACAAACGAGGAAATAAAATACAAAATTATTTCAATACAGCACGAACGGCTTCTGTATGTTGTTTAGTCTTTTCCTTGTATAGTATTTCATTAATATTCACTAAAATTTTTATACCTAACTGTTATTCGTTTTCTAATGATAGCACAAGATGAGGAATTTTATTTTTTACCTCAATCAAAATTTCTTCAAACATTGGAAAATGTAACATAAATACGTAAATAGTGTGGCGACTGTAAAAACCCGACTAAAATAGCATACTAATACCTTAAGTAAATTTTAATCTTTTAATTTCAGTGTATATTTTTTGAAATACACTTGTGTGAAATATAAACTAGATTTTTCATCCGCAAGTCAGAATATTTGGATACTTTTTGAATATGGCTATTGATCAGTTGCAGTGATTATTAGCAAAACATCGATTACTACGAAAAGATTCCTCTTATTGAGGGAAAGTTTCATAATTGAAATTGAACCTAGCTTGCATATTTGTGTCATAGCAAAATAATGTTATATAATTACTCGTATAATACCCGTATAATCATAACGTAGGAAAGGATTAAAAGTTAAAGTTGTTGTATATGAATTCATTCTATTCCTTTAGCATACATACTCACAGAACGAGGGCAAAAACTTGGTCAAACACATGGATATTTTGCTAATATTTAGTATCATATATCAGGGCATTTCATCATGCAGAAAATACACAGTGGCTATGTCCTATAATTATACGGCATGTAAAAGATCTCTAGAGTGCCTGTTTGGCTTGGAAGCTCTCGCCAAAATTAAATCGTAGTACTGGTTTGCATCGTCAGAGTTCAAGTGCTCCCCTTTAGGGAGGAAACTGGGCGTAAAAATTATCTGCAGCAATTGGTATGTGCCTACAGGGTGCCTCACTAATAAGAGATACCAGCTTCTGGAGATGTACTAGGTCTGCAATAGTAAAATACCAAACCACAAAGCATTAGAAATGAAAAAAAAAATATCAGTGCTTCCTAACCTTTTTTTTTTGCCGCGGACCGGTCAACGTTTGATAGTTTTATCGTGGCCCACTTGGGGAGGGGGTGATTACTTATATTTTGGATTGTTTTGATTAAATAATTTTAATTTGATTGTATTTAAATATGCATTTAGAATAAAATACATTTACACCAAAAAAAATGAATACAAAGTGATGCTGATTTTCTTTTACTTAATATTTTCTCTAGTAAAACTGCAAACTATACGTAGAGCTTTAAAGCAATTCAGAGTTTTTAAAAGTCCTGTTATTCCCCCCCCCCTTTTTTTACAGGTGTAATTATCTTCGGCTCCGATCAGGAAGTTGCTGGGGTGATGCGCGCAATACGGCGCAACAACTGCACAGGCCTCTTCTCATGGATAGGTAGCGATGGATGGAGCGCACGCTCTTTAGTGTTCGACGGCCACGAGGACCAAGTGGAAGGCACGGTGTCAGTACAACCCCGTGCCCATCCCGTCCAAGGGTTCGATGCTTATTTTAAATCCCTTGGGGTGCACAATAATACCCGTAACCCTTGGTTCACGGAGTTCTGGGAGCACTTCTTTAACTGCCGTTGGCCGGGCAGCACGGCGACCCCCTACAACCAGCTGACTAAAACATTCTGCACTGGAGAGGAGAGGATAGGGCCGGTGTACGAGGCCGAGAAACAACTTCAGTTTGTTAGTGATTCGGTCCTGGCATTCGCTTATGCTCTGAAGAATTTGCATGAAGAACAGTGCGGGGGAAGGCCTGGAATCTGTGCGAAGATGAATCCTATTGATGGTGCCATGCTGCTGGGTTACCTAAAAAATGTCACCTTCAGAGGTAAGTGCGGGAAAGAAATTTGTTACAGGAATAATTCAAATATATAGCAGATAAACTATTTTTTGTAATCATTTCATGCATTAATGCTACAGAAATTGCTACAATATTATTGGAAAAATTCCCTTTCTATATCAGCATTAAACATTAATATTTCTATTAATATTAGTATGAATAACATATTTTCTAAAGATTAATAAATTTCTGAAAGAGTTAGTGGATTGTGCTCTTTTGGTCGTTCAGTTTAAGCCAGAGATGGGCTAATGGCGGCTTGCAAAAAGTTTTGTGCAATCCGCCAGATAGCATGAGAGCCAAATAGACAAAAGCTATTCTCTAATTTTGAGTCAACATATATTTGAGTGGAAAGTTTTCCTTGCATTATAATCAACAAAAAAAAAACTGATGGAAGTTAGGTGACAATAACTTGCAGGCTGAGGGGAGAATTTAAACAAGCATCCCATGCCTGATTTCAAAACAACTGCAGAAAAGTATGATAGGGTACTTTTGTCTCATTAAACTGTTTCTAAAGCTAGAGATATGAAATTAGAAGAATAAATAGTATTAATATAACTGTGATGATCTTTTATATATATTTGATTATTTTTATGGTACAATTTATACCTTTTTTAGATGTAAGTTAGACTATTAAATACAAACCTTTTAAAAAGGAGCTTAGGGCCTCTGTTATCCACCGCCTTAACAATGTGACCCTCGAAAGAAAACCGTTTCCCCCCTCTGGTTGAGGAATCATCAATAAAAAAAGATCTCTTTGTCTCATAAAAATATTCCATTCTTAAGCATACGTAACAGATTTTAGAAGGGTGGTTTGTATTAAGTTATAAATTAAAGTTTGAAATTATTGTTGTTCTATTTTTCAAAATGTAACCTCATTTGACGCCCTATTAAATCTAATGAAACATAACTTCTCTCACACTCTCTCTCTGTTCTATACCTATAGGTCTCAGTGGTGATGAATTCCAGTTTTCTGAAAATGGAGACGGTCCGGCTCGCTACAATATAATCCACTTCAAGCAAATCTCTCCCGGAAATTACAAGTGGATTCGAGTGGGAGAATATAGAGACGGAGAGTTGCAACTGAGTCTTTCTGATATCCGATTTCGATGGGAGGAGCCAGACATGCCTATTTCCGCTTGCAGCCTCCCTTGCAGCATTGGTCAAGCCAAGAAATACGTGGAGGGCAGTAAGTGCTGCTGGCACTGCTTCAACTGCACCAAATATCAGATACTGCGCTACGAAACAACTTGCTATGATTGTCCACTAGGTTTCTTGCCCAACGCCGACCACACCCAATGTGAAAGAATACCCCTGCAATACATGAGATTGGACAGCTATTGGGCAATCGGGGTCATGATCTTCTCTTCACTGGGAATAGTCATCACTCTGTTTGTTGTCATCGTCTTCCTCAAGCATCAGGACACTCCCGTCGTTAAAGCATCGGGACGAGAGCTGAGTTATGTTCTCCTTGGTGGAATATTTCTCTGCTATGCCATAACATTTTTACTCGTGCAGAAGCCATCGGATATAAAATGTGGTGCTCAGAAGATGGGAATCGGGTTGTGCTTCACTATTGTCTACAGTGCGGTGCTTACCAAGACAAATAGAATCGATCGCATATTCAGATGTGGCGCCCGAAGCACAAAGCGCCCCAGCTTCATCAGCCCCAAGTCTCAGCTGTTCATCTGCGGTGCTATCGTCAGCATCCAGGTAATATTTTCCGCCATGTGGATGGGTTTCAGCCCCCCAAAAGCCATCCTGTACCACCCCACTCCAGACGAGAGTCACCTGGTTTGCGCTGCTTCTATAGATGCTACTTATATGGTGGCGTTCGCTTACCCTATGGTACTGATTCTGATCTGCACCGTATACGCTATCCTGACCAGAAAGATTCCAGAAGCGTTCAACGAATCAAAATACATCGGGTTCACGATGTACACCACGTGCATCGTATGGCTGGCTTTCATTCCCCTCTATTTCACCACCACTGACCATGACGAAATCAACGTGTTTACGATGTCGATAACAGTGAGCCTCAGTGCCACAGTGACCCTTTTCTGTCTCTTCACCCCCAAGCTGTACATCATTCTCCTGCACCCCGACAAGAACGTGCGCCAACCTCTCATGAACCACAGCAAATATACTGGGAGTAATGACGTACGAGTGACTCCCAACAAAGCGGAACGTACAACTATTTCGGAAGGTAATGAAGCAAATTTAGAATCTATTCATGTTTTCGTAAAAAATGAAACTCATTTCAGATACTTTCTGAAAAATCAAATACAGAATAATAGATTAAATACGGAATAATAGATAATAATCATAAACTTATTTTCTCATTATGAATGAACTTTTTTTTTTGAGTAGTTAGTATCCAATAATTAAATAAGTGGAAACGAGTTTCGTAAATTCATCATAAACACTTCAGAGTTAGGGGTTAGTATCAAAATTCGATGCGAATTATGTGACAAAACCTTTACGAACAACTTTTCAGAGAGCTTTGCTCTAACAGTGAAAATGGTTTTTTTCACACTTCTTAAAAGTCAAGAAAATAACTGGAGTTTATATATATATATATATATATATATACTATTATAAAAATTCGAAATGTTAAAATGTTGTTTTTTTTAAATATTCGGGTTTTTATTGCTTTGAACTTTTGAGCACTGAAAGTCGAGATTTGACCTCTTGTTGTTGCCGTACGACAAGCTGCAGAACAAAGCACGTTTTGAGATTTTCACATGTTTCTGTAGGCAAATTTTCAAGCATTTTTACTTACGACTTGAACATTGAAGTTAAGCATAAAGTACACTTAACGAATTGTAGCTTGTAATACTATGGTCGTTTTTTAACTGACAATGTGTTTTGCCCTTCAAGTAAAAGTTTCTTCTAAGATGGCGTGTCGGGGGTATTATGGAATACCTAGTATTCCATAATACTCGACGTAAAAGTATAGTATTGTAAGCGACCCGACAAAACATAGTAATAGGTATATAGCTAAAACATGAGTTTGGAGTATAATATTGATTTGGTTTATATAAGGTTCACGAAACAGGATCTGTGTCTCAGTAATGTTAAAGATAGGTATTTTTAAGGAACATTTATAAACATTCTATTGAATAAATATCTCCAATTTTCTTACTGAATATTCTTTGAACCATAATAGATACTTTAATCAGAGATTTTATGGATAGGATGTCTAGAGAGAAAAAAGAGTTATTTTTTTAAAAAAATATTTTTTGCAGAAATCTGATTTTATTTCAAAAATAGTGCTATTCCATGATGTTTAATGCTATATATTGTCAGAATATTTTTAAAAGTATGCATTAGAGTGTAATTATTAACTATGCAAAATTATAACCTGTTAAATGCAGTAGTTTAGGAACAAATGTTCCTTATATGGTAAAAATGTTAGTTTTGTGAAAAATGGATTTTAGGAATGGATTTTTAGTAGATTCTGACAGGTGGTAAAACATTTTCAAAAAATTATTAAAAATACTTCTACTGCATGACGAATGATAACTTTTGCACCATAGAAGCGTAGAAATTCATATTTTATTAAAATGGGAAAAGAGAAACAAGTGCTTGAAGGCCGAAATTCATGAACCTACCCCCGTACCTGCTTTAGATGTTTCCTGTGGTTTCACCTTAGATGTACTGGAGCAAAGAAAGAATATAAATATTATATTAGTAATTTCTGTAAATAAATTCAAAAAACAGAAATGGTTTTCGTTTATTCTTAAAATATGTCTTTTATAGTTAAAAATAACTATTTTTCTTATGCATTCTTAATTAGCTTTCCAATGGTTTTAACTACTTATTCTATACTACGTGACTATTCCATATTACCCTCCATTTATCACTTCAAAAAGTTTTTTATAACAACCAAATGAATACTATTCTTTTCGGCAAGTGATAATTATTTATAATCATTTAGGGTATAGATCCATGATGATTTTGATCGAAAGCCAGTAAAGAGTTATTTTTTTAATGTAAAATGGTATTCCATAATACCCGAGTCTTATATAAACATAATCAAGTATTAAATTAAAAAAAAAATATTCTTATACATGTACTTTTAAACCAAGTCCGTTTTTCTGACACATGTGTTTTGTTATTGTTGACCAAAATGTACTTTTTCAAAAAAATGTTCTTCAAAAAGCAAAAATTAGCAGCAGCGAAATGGAGGAACTGATTGGCTGGAACACGTGATAGAGATAGCGTTTATCATGTTACAATGGCGTTTCGGGAATTTTTTTTTATTGAATGGCTGAAAACACGTGATTGCAGCTATCATGGGACAATGACGCCAGCCTATTGTAATATCCTCTTCATTGTTTGCTATTGTTGACAGACGTCATTACTGTGAGTTCATGGGAAGGGTCATTATTACTTCACAAAGTTTAAATTCCAGTGTGAGGTCAGGGACGTGTTAAGGCATGGGCCAACTGAGCGCCCGGGTTCAGGGCCTAGCCATCGTTGGGGGCCTCGTTTCTTTCTTGACTCTGTCTTAATAAGATCATAATCAAGATAACTTTAATGAGGTCAAGCATGATTCCCGTATATATTCCCCGAAAAACAGGAAATTTCAAACTGCATGTCAACTGGCAAAAGACTGTATTATTATGTGATGACTGCTGTCCATGTCTAGGCCTAGGATTAATTACATAAAGAATCATTCAACTCATTTTGTCAAAATGCCGATATCAGTCGAATCGATATGTGCTTAGTTTTTTGAGAGTGTGAGTCGTAATTTATTTTAAATTATGTTTTGAACAAGTATTTGACAACGCTTGCTATATACTGTCTACTTTTAAACATCTCAGGCAGGGCCTTCTTTTACATGGGAGCCCGGGGCCTTAAAAAGTCTTAAGACGTTCCTGTGGGAGGTAAAACAAATATTCCCTCCCATATTACAAAATCAGGGAAGGAGCTTGATTAGGTAAACTCCATTGGTTCTAATTGTGCCTGAGGAATATATCAAAACTGAACTTTAATAACTAACTTATTTTTCCTTTCAATTATGGAAATTTATCTTCTTTAAGACTCATTCGTTTAATTGCACTCATCATAGCAAAGTTTTTTTTTTATTGAAGTGATCGTAAAAATAATCACAATAATTGATTTACATATTTATTGTTTGTAGAAATTATTATAGCATTGTCTCACCTTCCTTCGTTCTATCTTGTAAAGTTTCTTTGTTTTATTTTCCCTAGAACTAATGACGTAAATGAAATTTGAAACATACTCTTTAGAACCTCTCCTAATTAATTTTGCAAAAATATCAAATAGTATAATGAGAAATTCCTTTTAGAAGATATTAGCTACGTATAAATTAAGTTAATTATTTATTTCATTAACATCGTAACTTAATTGCCTTTAAGCAATAAGCAATTACACTAATCTTATCTAGCTGTGTGATAAAAATAGCGAAACTTATTACATAAAACTTCTTTTTTTTTATGATTGCACGTTATCTAAAAACAAGAAACAGCCTTTCACAATTTTGATTCGCATTTTAACAAACTTTGTAATAGTTTAATAAAAAACTAAATACTGTTTTAAAGATTTCACTAATTAGTTTAATCAGCATAATTAATTTAATTCGAAAGAAAAATAACTCCTAACTATTGCTATTCTTTTCATTATTTATTTTTCATTATAAAAATAACTTGTATCACATTTCTTAAAAAATCTACATGGTTGTATCGTGTTAAATGTCAGGTGCCATCCTCGTAACTTGACCGTGGTTCAAAATGAAAAGGTCCGCTGCCCATAAATTTCGTTTTGCTTCTGAGTGCTAGGTTAATAAGCAATTAATCAATCGATCAATATGAAATAGATGGATTTTAAAAAAAAATTATGCTGTTTAGATGCTCTCATATATTTGATGCTTTAAAATTTCCTGTTTATAATACCAGGTGATAATAATTAAAGTTTTAAAATGCTATAAAAAAGAACTACTGATCAGAATGGCGTCAAATTTGAACGGAGATTATTTTATTATTGAAGAAGGAGAAAAACGTATGGCATAAGAAAAAATAGTTCCAAATTTTATCAACAGAGGGCTCTGTAAGCGACAGAATATGTAAATGAAATTACCTGTCATGCACCCGACTCATTTGAATTGTTATGAAAACACCGTGTATGCAGCTTTCCCTCGTTTCACGTCAGAAATTTCGGAATGAATGTCTCATTGAAGGACCGATCTCTGCTTGTAAAGCTTTTTTAAAAGAATAATGACTGTGACTGCGGAAGTTCCGGTTTTTCAAGAGTATGAAAAACCGCGTTGGTCCGATGACTGCCCATGATCTGGAAAAAATGATTAAAAAATTCAAAGAAAATGGAAAATTGTGTGGTCAGACGAAGCCCATTTTCATCTAACAGAATATGTCAATACACAGAATTGCCGCATATGGGCAACAGGTAATCCACTCACAACACACCACTTCATTCTGCAAAGGCTACTGTGTGGTTACGGAATCATTTACGATAGGACTATACTTTTTCGAGGAGGTGGGTACCTTTTGCCCTGTTACTTTACGGTCACTGGTCACCGCTATGAGTATCTTTTGCGCAACTACGTCATTCTGGATCTTCAACAGCGTAGTTGTGTGGATGGGTTCATTTTCATGTAAGATGGTACTCCTTCGCACATTGCAAATCCAGTAAAGCAGCTGCTGAATGGGCATTTTGGAAATGCTATTTATCAGCCATCATTTCCCTACAGCCTGGCCGCCCCGATCACCTTATCTTAATCTGTGTGATTCTGACTGTGTGGCTATCTGAAAGATGTAGTGTTCAGTACTTCCATTGTACACTTAGCTCATAGATTCCCAATCTTTTGTGAACTGGCACCCCCTTTTCTAGTGAATATTTCGAGACCGCCGCCTCCCACTCTAAAGAAATAAGAGTGTACATATTACCTGGTGAAAACAAGAGTTAAGTTTTAAAAAATATCTATTATTAATAGAATATATTTCTAATTTAATTTTTTTTTTTCTAAAGCCAAATTTTTTTTTTATTTACGAATCTGAAATAGCTATTGTCGCAAATATATTTAAATGTGTAATATTATATATTTTAATAATAGATAGGCTGTTGTTGGAATTGAAACGCGCTACTGAATTTCTTCCTCGTTTAAAAGAGTGGAATAAAAGTCTTAGCTTACCTGTTATAAAGACAGACAGGAGTTTTGATGATACGAAGTAATTCATAATAAATTAATGCTTTCGAAATAAATATAAATTGACAATTTCAGCCTTTAAAGAGACACATTATTTCCTTGTTAAATATTTAATTATGTTTCTTGGATAATATACGTAATGAAATGAAGTGGACGAAACATTTTTTCTATTGCTCACAGACAAAGACAACACGTGCACTAGAGAAATTATATAAAATGCACTATATCATTCACTTTAATGTAGGTCTGAATGTAATGCAATCTTTTTAAGTTTTTCATCCACTTCCCAAACTACCGAAATATGTGAATTTTCGTACATGTGACATAGAAATTATTTGAATGCATACAATCAACATAAGGCAAACAGTATTAAAGTTTATTTTTGTTAATGCAGAATCAGCGGTTTTTTTTTTTTTTTTTTTTTTGGTTAATCTGCCCAAGTTCTTCCGTGCTATCTCAGAGCCCCCTAATTTTCTCTGGATCTTTTACTGCCCCCCTGAAAGCCACAAACGCCCCCAAGGGGGCGTTATCGCCCACGTTGAGAACCTATGACTTAGCTGAATTGAAGTTATGCACTCCGCAACACATTCTGAACGTAACTCTGGAGACACTTCGATCAGTTGTGGAACCTGCTGTTTCAAGATTCTTACTTGTTGCAGGCAACGGTGGATAGAATATTGAGCATGTTTTGCGCCAGTCTCGCTCAATTAAAAAAAAAAAACGATTTCATGAACGCTTTTTCATGTGGTTTTTGGCCTCGGGACAGTTAAAAATCAATTTTCCCCATCCGATGTGATATGACGTATTACACCTGAACTGTTATGCACAGTGAACAGCATACTTTTTTTTTACGTGTAACTTACACCTTAGCTGTTCTTTTGTGATTTAATATCATTTCTAATCGAACCCTTTTAAATTATGCTGACTACAGCTCCATCTGTTGCTAAAATTTCGAATTATTTTTCTATGCCATAAGCTTTCCACCTTCTTCAATAATATTCCGTTCAAATTTGGCGTCTCAGTGGTGTTTTCTTTATTACGTTTTTTTTTAATTATAGTTACCGTGTATTTTTAAAACATTAATTTAAAAATTGGTAATTAATTCCAAATTTTAAAATTACTTTCTTCAGGAGAAAATAAATATTATGATAAGTATTATTGATAATCAAATTAATGTTGAAAGAAAGAATTGCAACACCAGAATTTATAGGTTATTGGATTATTTATGTCCTAGAATACTCGGAACATTATATTTAATTCCTTAATAAATAATCGAAAGAAGAAATTCGTAATATTGCAGCCTCGGGTGATCACACACTAGTTTGCTTAATTATCGATTCACCAATCGTGGCGTTCTAAAGTGGATAAATTCTTTCAATTTTAGAACTAATTACAATGTCAGAAAAATTATTTTCTATTGTATAGAAGTAAGACAAATAATAAAATCGTTTTAAGTGGAAACTAATTAAGAAATTTGTTTTAAAATGTTGAAACTTAAAAGTAATAATATTAAATGTTTTTGAATTGAATTTTTTTCTCTAAATAATCGAATCAATGACTTCTTACGTTTCGGGACACCTTTTATATAAATAATGTTATAGACTTTAAAAAAAAGTTAATTCAGAGTCATTATTAAACATGAATTATAAATCGAACGATAATAACATAGAAAGAATAAGTGTAGTATTTGCGCATAATTCATCTAAATTTATACAAAATATTTTCCTTAGTAGTTTTTTCTGAGAACTGTGAACATTCCATATTAATTTAAAGTAGAACAAATTTAACTGGGTATAGTTGAATACACTTATTTATAAACCGACATTTAAGCATTTTTTTATTTCCACAATTTAAAACACAAAACAAGTATAAATTACAGGCACACGACTTAAAATCTATAAAGATTACGTGGATATCGAAAATTTTTGAAACACTAACTGATGCCAATATTCTAAAATTTTATAACGACTCATTGTTTACATCCATTACGCGGAGTCAATAAGTAAATTAAATTCAATGAAAATAAAAATAAATATTATCAGAATAAAAAAACCAAGAAAGAATTTATTGAAAAGAATGAATCATTATATTTATTATCATAGAAGAATGAAGGGTTATTACTGCCAAAGCATAACACATCATCATTCAATTCACTGAATGGTTCACTCCATTTAACTTTCTGGATCCATTCATTTATTCGTTAATCAATATTTCGATATCATTCATTTACCCGAGATAAATTGAGTAAGGAAGCTATTAATTCCCATGTGACAGACCTCATACCGTTATACCATTTACTATCCATTCAGTTGTTGAAAATGTTAATAAATTAAAGATCAAGAAGGTTAACATGTAGCGGTAGTTCAGAGAGATGACAGCAGAGCCAAAATGATTACAGAGGTGGGGGGGGGGCTCACAAATCATTATTCTGATGAATGACCAAAGATACAATGGAATCGGTACACTATTGTCAAGAAGGATCATCATTAGGTGACTGCAGAACCAGATCTTGAATCACTAGAATTACACCAACTACCTTTCGTCTGCTTACCTCGACAAATGCATTTCAAATGCCTGCAGGTTCGTTAACCCAGGAACGTTCGAGCTGGGCGCATCATCCCAGCACCGCAAAATATTTAATTTTGGAAAAACTGTTCATCGGTTACAATGACCTTGTCACTATCCTTCTATATGACAGTCTTCATGGGAACAAAAATGTATTTGTCACATATATCCCTCTTCTTTGGGAGCGGTAGACGTTTTTCACAATCTTAAGGTACTTGGGGGGACTCAGTTCTCCCCGCGACCACTTTTGTTCCACAATATTTCCTATGAACAGGCTGCATTTTTTCCTTGTAAGCGACTTAGTGGTTTTGATTGCTGTACATATATGTTGTACAGCTTATTAAGGTTTATAAATGTAAATGGACATTTTAAACCATAATAAATACAAAAATAAAGTAATAAAGAAAATAAAAAAAGAAATGGACATCTGTAATCTTTATTGGAGGAATCTGAAACTGGCCAAGCAAGAGAAGAATATGACGAAATAATGGATATTCATCATGATAGTGAAAGTAAATTTGAAAAAGTGATGAACACACGAAACGTTTGAGTTGAAAGGAAAATTTTCAAATGTTGCCTAAAAACTCCACCAAGAAAGATACGAAGCCAAATGTGTTCCACAAGACAAACTGCGCCCTGTCAAAAAAGACACAAGCAAGAAAAAGTTCAACACACTATTTGTCGATCATCAAAGAACAGTAAAACTACAATAAATTGAACAAAATATGAGAGTTTGCCTACAAATATCAGTTGTAATGTTGGTAAAAAGAGTCTGTGATTTGTGTCCGTTATTCAAGTCACGCACATTTGAAACAGTTTAGTTCAGTTTGATTGGATTTTTTCTCAAATTATCAAAGAAAAGTTGAAAGATTCTTAAAAGTAGGTAAGTATACCTTCTCTTCGTCAAATTATTCACTGAAATTACGATTTTAACGTGTATAATAAAAATAATTATAATCAAAAGGAATGAGGTGACTCCGTCACCCCACTCGACAGCTAACGTTAGTGTCGAGTACATTCCCGGGTTAAATCTGGAGTTATTGGAATGGAATAACTTTCAACAAGAAATACAGTAATCGAATTGAAGATGTGTCTAGGGATGATTTTGGTTATTTAAGTCTAAAACTTGACTGGTTGTCAGGAAGATTATCACACAATTAAGTTGACAAGTGTACATTTTCTTTAAGGGTATCCGAATCCTGTATCCATTCGCATATGCGCTACTTTTAAAAGCTCTTTACATCCACCAATTTTAAAGTTTTCAAACATTTCAAACAAATCGAGGTATATGTGCACTGACACTTTTGCAACTTGGTAGGAACAGTGAATACTCACTTTTATTAGTAGTGATGTTTTGGCAAATTCCATGTATTGGCGTGAAAGTCGCGATTGTACTTAAATGACTCTCGCCTTGGACGGTTTTTTTTTAAAATTAATTCTTTTCTATTTAATGTTTATTATAAATTACTAACATTTTTTTCTTAAAATAAATTTACTTTTTGTTCGTAATAAGACTAGGAAATCTTGTGAGGGGAGAAAGTTCTCGAACTTTGAGGATATGAGTCTATTAGTTGATATCCTTTGGAATAAAAAAATAATTTAAAAAAAACGCTTTTATTCGTTGTAAGCAAAGTGCGTTTTGTTGCTGTATACATTAGTTTATATAGTATATTATCAAGAACCATCATACTAAAATTCACATTCATAATAATTTCATAAATATTTCAAGTTAAATTTCAAGAAATTTCAAGGGGTTTGAAGTAAAATGCAATGCATATATATATATACTCGTACTGTTTCAAATTTTGTGTAAATATTTCAAATCTGCATGTTTAATAAGTTAATATTAATTTCTGTAGCATTTATTTCAGTGGCGTAACGGAGAACATTAGAACAAAGTGAGGTTTGGGGCCACAAGCTGTACTTGCCGTCAGTAAAGCTTTGCACTCTCTAGAATACCTAGCAACCTCCCGCAATGAGAGTTGTGCGTCACACAACTGATTTATTTTTTTGATGAAAACTGTAATGTTCGAAAGCAATGCAATCCCTTACATTATAATGGCGTTTCAATGGGAACTTG
Organism: Trichonephila clavata; assembly: GCA_019973975.1. Lineage (NCBI taxonomy): Eukaryota > Metazoa > Arthropoda > Arachnida > Araneae > Nephilidae > Trichonephila > Trichonephila clavata. The sequence goes on from BMAO01004906.1 coordinate 155,826, forward strand.
GGAAGACATTAGTGACAGTTAAATTGGCATCGTTTTTTGGAGACTTGGTGACCGTATGGATGCTTCTCGAAATAACTGGAAAAGTCTATAATCTCGTAAGCCTGTGACTTAAGCCAATTTTTCGAGAAAGTTCTGAAAGGTCTCCGCGGAGACTATAAATAACGGTCTCTCGCTGAAACTGAGTCAGTATTATTTCAGATGTTGAAGACTTCATTTGCTGCGATAGAGCAACTGCTTGCGTACTCATATTTTTAGACTCTGATACTTTTGTTAGAGCACCGCAGAAGTTGTGAAAATCTTCTGAAATTTATTGTGCGAATTTTTCTGCTGTATATTGTATTATAAGGATTTTTTTCTGCAAGAAACTTCTTCGCTCTTAAAGAGCTGTTTTGCTCTTCGAGACTGGTAGAATAAAAGCCCCAAAACCCGATCTACACAAGAATAAATATACAAGTTATATAATTATATTTTTTGTTGTTCAGAATCAATTCCGGTTTCATTGATGGCTCCAAATTAAATTTAGTTTAAGATTTTGTTTTAAAATGATTAATAAGTTTAATTTATTAGAATGTATAAGATAATATTTTTATTTTAAAGCGGTTTTTTTAATTGTAAGTTGTCTGATTATTTCTACCCCAACGCGATTAGCAAAGGGCAAACTGTGTGGACAACACATGCCAGTTAGCAATGATAGAAATAAACAATTGAGGGATTGTTCCCCTCAGCGCGGAATGCGAAGAAATATATCTTGAATTGGTTTGCTACACAACTTGAATTCCCCAGCCGTCGTCATTTCGGATTGTTTGGGTGAATATCGAGAGAACCTTTTCACTCGGTCGAAATAAAACACAATAAAAATTAGAAAAAAAAGTGGTAGTTGTATGAGAAAGAAACTCTTGTGTCCGTAATAGAGAGTCTAAAAAAGAAATGCGCTATGTATAATGAGAAGCTGAACAAAGAGCATCAAAGTTATTTCATGGAAATTTATACTTACACTAAGGAATTATTGTGTGTATATATAAGGATTTCTTACTCCTTCGTGCCTTCCTACTTGGGTATTAAAAGAGGGAGGGGGGGGGAATAAGAGGAAATGTGTGTAGAAATTTAATAAAACTATTTCTTTCAGCAGTAGTAAAATAAAGGTAATAAAAAGAAAAACTGTTTAAAAATTTGTTGAGAAGTTGTTTTAATTTCTACATAAAAAAAAACTTTTTAATTCCTTGGTAAAATTACTCGCAGAACTAAAAGTGGAAACTAAAGTAAAGTTTCCAAGTTAATGTAATTCACTCTAAAATTATCTTCTTAAATTTCCGTTGTTCTTTTTTGAATTATTCCCCCCCCCCTTTATTTATTTATTTTTAAATACAAGCTTTCGTAATTTTAAAAAAAATGAAAACATTTCAAATGGAATTTCATGCGCAAATTCAAAATAAACCAATTTCTTTTGCTAAAATTAAATTTAAAAAATGTATAGAAATAGCTATATTTTAAAGAAGTGTGTAAAAATATTTAAAAAAGCTTTAGGAAAATATGTATGCACTATTCGAACATTAAGTAAGATATGTATTTATTCCTTTGTGTCCTTATGTGTTTTTATTCCTTTAAATTGAATATTTCTTGAAAAAAGTTCTTTAACATAACTATAATAGACGCTTTATCAAAATATTTCTTCCTCTATCTTGTTTGACTGTAATGTTAATTAATAGATAATGAAAAGCAATTTTAAGTTAATAACGAGTCCTCGGACACGCTTCAGTTAACAGTAAAGATATTACTGTGCCTAAGTATGTAAATGAAATCAGGTAAATTTAATTAGGTATACGAAAATATTTTCAGGAATATAACTGAAAAGTGAGCGTTTATTAAAGCCGAAGTACAGCGATTTAGTGAATATTAATGTTGCCCTATTCAGCTACTTGAGAACTTTTAGAGAGGGCCCTCTTTTAAACCACGGTCAGATAACTGGAATCCCCCTCTCCTAAATACCACACCACACCAACGAGAAAACGTTTGAGCCTCGAAATACTAGGTGTGCCACAAAGAAAAACGAGATTGATTCAATAAATAGTTATACTTACAGAATCAGTTCTCAGTAAAAGTATTACTTTCAAAGTAGTTCCCTTCATGATTCACAGAGTTCTGCATTCGGTGCTGACATTGCTGGCAACAGTCCTAGAGCGAGGTTTTTGAAGTTCCTTTAGGAGATTTTCCATTTTTGCCTGAACCTCTTCAATTGAGGTAAAATGGGTTTCCTTTCGGAGAGAATTAACTGTAAGGAATTAAAAAAAGTCTCATGAGGCCATATCAGATGAATAAGGAGGATACCCCCAAGCCATAACTTTTTTTCTAGTCAGAAACTGCTTGATAGATAGGGCCATGTGAGCGGATGCATTGTCTTTCTGCAACATCCATCCATCACTTCCCAGTTCTGGCCTTTTTTTCTCCCTAATTATTCACGGTCTTTTTAGTACTTCATTGTAGTAATGTTGACTAACTGTCTGACCACTGGTGTGAGTGGGAACCCACTTAGATAACGAATGTTGAATATATTTTGGTCTGTAATTACTAACCTTTTCCCCCAGCAGGTTCATAAACTTCAACACGTACCCTTCCCTTCGAAAACCTCTTATACCATTCAAACACATGTGCACCAGACAAAGTTTCATCTCTATACACCTCGGTTAGTATTTGAAGTGTTTTCGTGGCTGGTTTCTTAGGTTTCACAAGAAACTTGATGAAGAAACTTCTAAATCTGAACCATGTTAAAGTTACAAGTTGGGCACTTGAGCTCTGACACCCCTTCTCCGAACTTCCCCACCACGTTAATGGGAGGATTTTAGCCCCTCTACACAAAGAGTCTTCATTGGAGCTACGACTCGAACTCATAACGCGTCGATCACAACCAGAACCATTAGTCTACCATGGCCACTTTGTTATTGAAAATGTTTTGTATTATACTTGCAATAATATACCTTCATAAACAATGATATTTTTCGAAATAACTGACTTGCATAAATTCCTGCAAAATTTATATTTTTTTTAATTTGATTCTATCAGGAGACAAAGGTGAAAAACTCAGAATACATATAACTTTTTTTAATTTAGGCATTTTTATAGTTACTTCTTCTATAATTGTTGTCATTTAAAAAATCTTTTGCAAAATAATATTATAATTAAAGTAGTACCACACTCTAAGTTAAATTTTGCTATAAAAACAAAATAAGTAGGATTGTTTCTTTTTTTTTAATGCATAAAGCGAATATCTGGTAAAAAGAAAGATTCTGTTGTGAACGGGCAAGTTCGTGAAGTTAGTGCAAAGTTCTTTCTGAATACAATGATGTTCGGAATGAGAAATCCAATGGATCAAAAGAACGATTCGCTGAAAGGGAAAAAATTCTTACTGAAATCGATGCTCCAAAAAAATTTTCTCCCTTTCCCTTTTTTGTGATTTTCTCCGTCAAGAACTACACATCTATCAATGACTTGAAGCCATTTATTCTCTCTCTTTCGAGTATTTTTCTTTTTTTTTCTTTTTCAGATGTAGGTCAATGACATTTTAAAGCTTTGCACTAACTGATTACTAAAACTATCTGATACGCCTATCAAGTAAAACAAATTCTCTTTTTAAACTCACTTCATTCATCTATGTTTTATTACAAAAGATATACTTTTTCTGGCTAATACATAAATTATTTTCTCCTAATACATAAAATACACCTTATACTCTAACCCAGGGATATCCAAAGAGGAGTATACCAGGGATAAGCATGAACCAAAGATGTAGAGACACATGCATTTGTCCGAATATCACTTGAGTGTGAGGTTCTCTCATTGGTCGTTGTTACTGCTTACACTAGCGACTAAGGAGCTCAACATCACAATAGTAGGTTATAAAGCGCATGCGCAATATATGGGAAGTTAAGCCTTTTGGAGGGAGGAAACCACTGAACATTTATGAAAAAAATTAATACACATTTAAAACTTTATTGTAAATTTGTGATTTAATTTTTTTCGATGTTTATTGTTTAATATAAATAAATAATAAATAATCTGATTTTTGACTACACAAACGCACACATATATGGCATACATATTTTCATTTTAGAGATACGCCATCAAAAGCTTCTTGGGGAATGCTACCCTATACTTCTTTTATGCTGCTTATTCTGCTTGTATCGAACGCTATTCTTAATGTTTGAATGAATTTTTTACACATTCCCCATTCTTGATCTACATTAGGAGAATATATATTATTTACGCATTGCTGTACATTTTACATAAGAGTTCTCTCCTGATACCCTTAATGAATTCCCTTTAAATATAATTGTTTATAAAACGGAGCAAATCTCCAATTATAATTAATAATGATATTAATCAGTGATCATTTACGCAGTGAGACTCAAGGATCTTTAAATCAAAGTCGGAAGATATTTAATGCAAACAGTTACATTCCAAAACCTAAATATATTAATTCAACATTCAATTTTGTTAATATTTTTAAAAAATAGTCTTAATAATAAGTCCTCAATCTCTTGAATAAACAGATCACATGCTTTTATATATCAAGTGAAGAACTGATGCCATAAGAAAAAATAACTTTTATAAAGTTTTTTGTAAATTAGATACCGCACGTTCGATAGTGATGTGATTAAATAGCACCACGATCTGCTAATACTTCGCTTAGCGGAAATTCCAGGTGATATAGAAATATGTAAGAACTGAAATATCACAGGAAGATTTTTTGGTACTTATGTATTTTTGTAATAGTTGCCAACTCTATTAATAACATGTTAAGTTGGCAACTGCGATTTCCTATGTGTTGTCCGCGCTGATTTAGCAACCATGTGCTTCGTTTCATATAATGCCATCAATAGGTTGCGATAATACATAAATACTTATTTTTTTTGACCAAATGGTCATGCTACGCAGTTGGAAGTACCGCTGAAATGTACTGATATTCAGGTGATGATTTTGTTTTACGCTATACATATGAATGGGCTGGGTGTTGTGATATCAGCACCAAATCGACTGTAGCCTAAGTACAACCGTAGATTGATAGTACCACTAATCTTTAGTTTAACAAAAAGAAAGCATGTCAGAAAATCTCATATATAAATAAAAATTTATATTAGCCGTGTTCTTACGTATTAGTATCACCATAGCCAAACTGGCACTAGAATCACGCTATATCCATCAAAATCTGACGGATTTTTTTCCATATAAAAACACGTAAGAATCTTTGTTGTTTTGATATCAAGGAGTGATTCGCGCGCGCATGGCGCCAATGTGGCTGTGATGACGCTAATATGAAAGTATCATAAATTCGAACTTAAACCACGATATGGGACAGCTGATAATCCCAATTAATTTAAATGGAGTGCCATTTTCTATCGTACTTACATATTATCGCAACCTATTGGCGATATAACATGAAACGAAGCACATGGTTGCCAACTAAGCGCATACAACACGTAAAATCGGGGTTGCCAATTTGGCGAGTTATTAATTAAGTTGGTGATTGTTGCAACAATACGTCATTACCTATTATTTTTGTAAAAATCTAAATTTTTGTACTATTTTGCTACATTGATGAAACATGGAATTTGCCGATAAAGGAAAAAAGCAATAACTTATTTTGGTACTTACGTAGTATTCCAAAAATCGCCAACTCTATTAATAACTCACCAAGTTGGCAACCCCGATTTACTATATGTCGTACACGCTGAATTGGCAGCCAGGCACTTCATTTCATATAATATTCTTAATATGTTGTGATAATGTGTAAGTACCCTCTTTTTCCTTTTCAACGAAAGGAAATGTCATAGGAATGGATTTTTTCCACCAAATGGTCATGCTATTCGGATCGAAGTAGGGAAGACGTACTGATATTCAGGAAATGATTTAGTACCATGGTTTACTTACTTTGGGGCGGACTACCTTTTGTGTTGTGATATTAACATCAGATGAATAGTAGCCCAAGCACAACCGTAGATTGATACCACCAACATTCATATTTGCTAGAATAAAGAAAATCAACCGCAAAATCCAAGATCCTTACAACTGTTTACTACCAAAATATGTCCAAATGTTTATGAATTTTTGACTCTTTAAAAATGACAAAATTAATAAACAAAATGGTGGAAGCAAAAATTTCTCAGATACAGCAAAAACGTTTAAAGTGTGTAATCCCGCTTTCTTGATGCAGTATAGCAAACATTAATCATTAACATAAAATTAAATACAACTTTTTATGAAAGTAAATATCTTTAAAAGGGGCGGTTAAAGTGTAGTATAGGGCAGGGGGCCCTTGTCGATGTCAATTTCTTTTGGCGACCAAAATCAATCGCCATGCTACTTCACTTCGCGATTTTGTCGCCGATTGTGTCTGGAAGACAGAATGAATTCATTATCTCAACATAATATATATTTAAAAATCACCAAATACGAAGAAAAATCGCCAAATCTTAATGAGGGCCCCTATACTGCACTTGAGCCAAAATGGCCAGCACAATAAAAATAGTAGCTTTAATAACATTAGGCTTGCAATATGGGAAATTGGGATAATAGCCTTTGCTGCTCCATATCCCACAAGAACGGAACGGAACTGATGGGAAATTGTTCTATTACGCAATCAATATGCATTATTACAAACCACAAAAGTATATAAGAAATAATCTTGAAGAAAACTACACAGATAAATAAATTTAATGCTATAACTAGACTTTAGTATCACCCACTCACGTTGGCGGGCTCTACAATCCATCTAAAGTTATCTTAACACAGACGGTTGTCGGCGCCTAAGTTAATCTAAGGTTAGAACTAAATGATGGCCTGAATATCAGTATATTTTAACGGTACAGTTTGCCTATTTCCCATCCGTATAGCATGCCTATTTTGTCTGAAAAATTACATCCTACTTAAATGAAATTTCGGAAAAGGAAAAAACACAATTCACACAACATATGACATCGAAATTCAAATGCAAATACATCTGTGTTGCCAAAATGAAAAACGAAACTTAGAAAAAACTTTTATGATCATTTATTCGAAAAAAAATGTAATTCCAACTCAAAGAATTATAAAAAAAATTAATAAATACAACCATAATAGATCTATTTACACTAAAATGAACTAACCCCCCCCCCCCCAAAAAAAACTCCTTAATTTTCGCAAATTTAAGACTTTACACGGCTGAGAAAGATTATGTCATACTCCATTTAGCTGAAAAATCGCATAAAAATTGAATTAAAAAAATCTAAAGAGAACTTCAAAGAAAACTCTTCAAGGTTAATAACATAACGGCCTATAGCTTCTACATGCCAAGTTTCACATTTCTGGGTTGCTTAATTTGGCCGGAATAGCTGAAACAGACAAACTCACGCACTCTTTTATTAGTATACATTGTTGCATAGATCAGGGTTTGACTTTATGCTAAAGAACAAAACAGTTATTCAAGAGCGATGTAATTTACTGTCGAAAACAATCCTTAAGATACAGGATACAGCAATAAATTCTCACTATAAGTTCCAGAGGGTTTTCACAATTGCAACGGCACTCAAACACCTAAAATATAAGTACATAATGTTAAAGAATATCCGCGAGCAATCTCTCGATCGTAGGCAATTCAAGTCTTCTTCAACTGAAGTAAAACTGGTTCAGTTTTAGCAAGGGACCGCTATTGATAGTTTGTGCCGATACCTTCCAGTGCTTTCGTGAAAAATCCACTTACCTCTTAGGCCAAGATGTCTCAGACTTTTCCGGTAATTTCTGGAAACATCCTTAGGTTGGCCGTGCCTCAAAACATGGTCACCCTAAACAATGCCAACTTGGCTGCATCGCCAATCTTTCGCCAAGTTCCCATTGAAACGGCATAATAATGTAAGGGATGGCATTACTTGACAGTATTACAGTTTTTAAATTGAAATAATTGCAAAAGAATGTAATGATAATTTATTATATATGCAAATTAAAATAATTTACATTATTTTAAAATAAAATTAAGCACGTATTACCTAAAATTCGTAACAATATCATCTAAATATTTGGTCATAATTGCGCTTTATCATAAACTACAATTTTGCGGCAGTCTCCACCAATGGATCCATTTCCTGTTGGGAACTAATGACGTCTCAATGGTCACGTCGTATCGCCCGTGATAGTATCCATGACTTTACAATCCGGCGCTTATGTTCTAAGGCAAGCCAACCTTTGGCCTCCCCTTATACAGCCCACAGAGATGTGACCGTTGCAGTTCCTCATTTCTGGCTTCAAATTCCACCCCGTGAGATAAGACAAGGACCAATGTCCGGATAATAATCCTGGCTACGTTCAAACAGAAATAATTCTGCTTCGCGTATCGATTTTGACATATTCTACCTTTAAATAGAGCCAAAAAGGGGAAACCATATGGTCTATGATGCTTCAGAGACACTTCTCTATGCTTCAACATTTTGCGTCGCCCTAACACACTTCAACGAATTCTCTCCGATTGACTTCCAGATTCACTTGGACTCTAAACTTTATAGTGACCTATCAAGGTCCGAGATCACGAGCATTGCAATGTCATCCTTTCACAAGAGTATTCCTGCCATCTCAGTAACCTTTACAGTGCTGTGTCTTTGCAACTTTTTTTTTATATCAGCTCCAGTTATGTTCCTCTGCCACTGGTATGAACTAATGCTATGTATTACCATTAGTTATTTTACTATTAGTTACTAATTGTTTTCCTTTTCTAGGTTCTTTAGAGACCAATGAAGTGACCTGCAGATCCAGTGCGAGTCCGAATCCTCCAAGATTACAGGTGACATGTGGGACACAGACCACCAATGACATTTTAGCTGCTGGCATTGCTAGATGTGTCAGCTGCACCGTTATTAGTACGCTCAGGAACGACGAAGATAATATGAGACTATAGAGACGGAATAAGGAAACATAGATAAAAATAGAAGAGACAAAAATATCTTGCTCACTATATATAATTCTTTGAAAGGATTCTATCAGCAAACAGAATTTCTTCCTTTACGCTGCATTGAGTCATGATTTAGCTTACGTTCGAAAATCATATTAAGTTGAAGATCAAAAACAATGGATGTGTTGATATTTCGCTCTAGAACCACACACATAAACTGTTTTTTGAACTTATTCATATCGCCATAGAATCTCTCCAAAATCTATGTCAAAAGGATCTTTTTCAGTGCTTATAAAGAATCTGAAATTAGGAAGTCGAAACTGTACACGTAGACACACACACCATTTCGTTCAAATTCAGTAAGAGTTTCAACACCCCATTGAAACCTTATTCCATTTGCATGCTCTAAAATTCATTTTCATTTTCCATAGTCGAATTAATTGTAATGTATAGTTATGGAAAATTTTAGGCAGGTATATTTAGCAAAAAAAAGTCTTTTGTAAAATATCCATGATTACTTTTTAACAATAATTACAAATCATCTTTTTGTTGTAAACGCACAAGATTAATCTGTATCATAAACACTTTGCTGTCAAATAGATTTAAAAATTTTTTTTTTTTTGATTTTGTGCGAGGTGTGTTCAGGACATATCCCACATTTATTCATAAAAAAAAAAACATGCTTTTTGAGAAAGAATAATCTCACTATAATCCCCTTTATGCAACTTCCTTTAGACATTGCTCCCAATGATTTTACAACTGTGGGAAGCAGTGAGCAACAATTTCATCGCGTTTTACTTGATGCTATCACTCAGTATTTTCAATATATTTACACAGAATTTAATGCGGTAGCGTTGATCCAATGTTTCTGTAATTTTGTCAAAAATGACGCTCACTTACACTTCCTCACCCATCGGCGGTCTACTAACGACAGATAGTTTTTGCTGAACTTTTAACACCTCGTATACTTTTCTCGTAAAATTTTATTCTCGCTTGCATACGTTCACACGAGCGCTCTTTGCTTCCTTTACTTAAACCATAAAATGAAAGTCAGATATCTTTTGAACGCTCCTCGTTGTTTGTTTTTCCTGAATATTTATCAGTAACTCTTCTTTGATAACGAAACTATGAAGCTTCTTTCACGTAAAAAGTTTTTTACATTCATGATTATTTCATGAATTGATCTTGGAAACAAATATCACGACGATGAAATCATTTCCTTAAACATGATTCAAGCTTCATAGTGAGAAGAATTATTAAGAAACACTTCCAAAGGAACTTCCACACATCAAAAGGAAATTCCTTCAACAGCAATTTCAGCACCGAATTTAAATGCTCAAATTAGATTTCACATAAAAGTCTCAATATTTTGCCTTTCAACTTCCTTCATTTTTATGGTTGGAATAGAATATGTACGACTGTACAATTGCTATTTTCTGATAATTAATTTTTTTTCATCATGGTTAGATTAAAAACTTTAAAGAAAGCAATTTTTAATATAAAATCATGCGACGTTTACGGTTATGTTGCCTTGTATAAATTTTCTTAATTTAAGAAATGTATAAGTTATGAATCAATAATATAATAATAAATGCAAAAAAGTTTCACAATAAATTAAATGTAAAAAAACTTTTTTAAGAACAAGCTTTTATTTAAACGCTCTAAAAAGAATAAAATAAACTTTTCCTTTAAAACTTTTTTTACTATCAACTTATAACGTCATTACACAATTTATATGATATAAAAGCTTGTCGCAATGTTTAAGTACTCATATTTACTTAGTTTGAATTTTTAAAAACCAAAATCAATCAGGTCAAGTTATTTATTTTACTTGTTTATCTACACAGGTAAATCTCGCGACAAGCTTTTATATCATATAAATTGTGTAATGACGTTATAAGTTGATAGTAAAAAAAGTTTTAAAGGAAAAGTTTATTTTATTCTTTTTAGAGCGTTTAAATAAAAGCTTGTTCTTAAAAAAGTTTTTTTACATTTAATTTATTTTTTACTTTTTAGTTATCGCTGGACAGGTTTCTCAGCCTGTTCAACTCATTGAACGCTGGTTCGCCATCCCTGGTTTAGATGAATTAATTCTCGCAAAATGGTATTAGACTAAAAACACAATTTTTTTTTAATCCGTAATTTTTAAGCAATTTTTTCAATCTTCATGCAGATTTTGGCTAACATTGTTCTACACACGAAAAAAAGGTTTAGTGAGATTATCTTCATAAGTGACAAAGTTATTAAATGTTTAATTAAAATTTTGACTATTTTTGAAAAACTTAAAGAATATATTATTTATTTGAAATATTTTGAAGATAAGGGATGTATTTCTCTAACATATTAGAAGAAAATTTGAATTGTTTATTAAAAACCTCAAAAGGCGTTTAAATATTTGTATTAATCAATAAAATGCTTAAGACTAAAAACGCATTTTGTAATCAAAAAAGAAAGTTTTATCAAATAATGATAATTTTTTGCTGGACATTGAATATCTTCTACGTAAGAATCTATTTTTTTTAATTGCTCAGATCATCTTTAGAAACTTGATTTTGAAAAAATCAATAATTAAATTCAAATAAAATTAACAGATTCTATTTGTAATTAAATTTAAGGACACATGTCGTAGTGTGTGTTTAGATTACTGGTGATAAAATGAGGTATATTTAAATTACTCGTAGGCTTAAAATTAGGAAATTTCTTTAAAAAATTACTTCATTTTATTGTAAAATTATTTTTTTTAATCGAAAATATATTGCATTTCTAGATAATATTTTTCTCTTATTGTTTTCCTAGCGGATTCCTTTTTGATGGGTAAGATACATTAAAAAAATGATCTTTCCGATTCTGTAATTATTTTTTGTCTGAGTTTCATAGATTAAAGATAAATTATTTAAAGAATTTCTTCAATACTCCATCTCAGTTTAACTTGGCAGCGTTGAGAAAGGTATACAATGTACCAATCTACTTGAAAAATAGCTCTACATTTTTGTTTTGAATTTAAATCCAAGGAAATAGATAGAAATTTGTAAAAAAAATTGCATACGTTGTAGAAATTAGATTGTTTTTACGTTGTAGAAACGTAATTATTTTTTAGACAAAGTTAATTAATACTGTCAATAGCGCAACGTTATGAAATTCCAGTTTGGCTGAAAACCGATTTTCGACGCCAACTTTTGTCATTGTTGTAACAATAAAATTATTACAACAATGCAGATATATCCAAGTTGGCGCCCAAAACTAGTTTAACGTTTTTAATTAATATCTTTTTAATTAATTGCAATATCGGAATATAAATGGTCAAAACATGCATTGTCATCCAAACTAAACGTGTATACAAAATTTCAGCTCAATGGGAGGAAGATATCAGCTTCAAAATTGAGTTGCAAGATTCCACCCGAACAAATTACATACATACATACATACATAAAAAACGTTAGTTAAATAAAAGCTTTTAAAAAAAAATAGGAATCATTTTCTAAAATCTGTCTTCGCTTAGTTTCCAAAAAGACTGAACCCAACTCAGAAAATATTTTCAAATACAAAAAGGAAATATGGAACATATTTTAAGATAGGAAAAGGACATATAGAATACATACGTCTCACTTCAGTGAGTGAGTGAGTGAATATTAACGTCCCACTGTTCACCTACACGAGGGCTTTTGGGGACGGTCGGCTTAATTTTGAACCATGGTCAAGTGACGCGGACGACACCTGAGCTGGCACCCCCTCTTCTAACTACCACACCACACCAACGGGAGGACGTTTGAGCTCTCGACAAATTTAACGTGCATCGCCTCCCCTACACGGTGGGTCTTAAGTGGTACTGGGATTGAATTCATGACACGCTAGCCATGATCCGATGCCTAGACCACTTGGCTACCGCGACCACACGTCCTACTTCAGAAGAACTGAATAAATTCAAACAGAGGGTTGACACCAGGGACGTCTTAAGGCATGGGCTAACTAGGCCCAGGGCCTCGCCCTAAGGGGAGGGGCTTATTTCGTTCTCAACTCTGTCTTAATGAGGTCATGATGCATATAATTTTAATAGGTCAAATATTATTCCCGCATATATTCCCCGAAAGACAGGGAACTTCAAACTGCATGCCAACTGGTAATAGCGGCAAGACCGTATTTTTATTTGATGACCATTGTCCATGTCTAAGCCTTGGCCTAGTACCATGAACAATCATTCAACTCATTTAATCAAAATGCAGTTATTGGTCGATCTGGTTTGTGAGATTGTGAGTCCTGCACGTTTATTTGTTTGAAATTACCATTTGTACGAGTATTTGACGGTGCTATATATTGTTTATTTTTAATAATCACAAGCAGTGCCTACTTTGGCATAGAGACACAAAGCCTCAAAAAGTCTTAAGACGTCCGTGCCGGTCACCATTGAAGATTCGCCATCAAGAGGGACTGGTCGATGGAAAAATTGTCGAGAATGAAAACCTACGCGTTGACGTGGTGGGAAATTTTACGTATCGGGATGCCTGCTTATATACCATCTTCGTCACTTGATTTAGGTCCAAAATCGTTTAATACATGTCAATAATTCTCTTACAGCTTCGTAACACGATATTGATAAACAATTAATAAAACATATAGAAAGACGAGGGCAAAATATTATTTTAACTTTAGAGTCTTTCTAACTCGAAAAAAATGAGATTATGTTCAGATTTAATTCTTTAACAATACGCGAAGACAACTTCAATCCAATAAATGCATATTGTCACCTTCACACATTTAATATTTTTTTTAAATGTTATTTATTCTATATATATCTTCGACACATTGAAATAATTGTTACGCTCAACTTATGTATATATAGCTGTTCATTAGTTTTATTTTCTGTGAGTAAGGGAAACTGTTATACATGTTTTTTTGCATTTGAAAATTTCTAAGGCCTTAAAATAATTTTTGAAAAAATTTATGCTAATTAACATCCAATGAAATGTTACTGTTTGAGAGACATAATTAGATTGAAATACTAATATCGATCAATAAGAATGCTTTAGATGAAAATTTTTAAATAAAATTTTTATCGAGTTATAAAATATATGTTAGATGTATATACTCACAAAAACATAACTTTCACGAATATTCTTGTACTCGTAAAACATGATTTTCCCCCTCTAAAATATGATAAAATAAAACTTTATTAAATTGTTTGTATTTACATTTTTAAAGTTTGTTATTGTTTTTCAAAATGTGTAATGATTGTTATTGTCTGAAAATATGTATGTGGATGAAATAAAATTCGTGGCAATTACTTCTCGGCTTTTTTTTAAAAAATTTCTTGTTATTTTTGTGTTACCTATACTCTTCCTCACACTTTCTTTTATTTATTTTATTGCACATACTTTATAGCTATCGGATGGTAATGGTTAGAAAAGTTTAAAAAATATCATTGAATGCTTTAATCGGAAAAAATCACTAACTTAACGCAACATTTTCGAACTTGACGACCAAAATGTTGTTAAAAAGGCTGCCAAGTTAACATTTTTTTATATATAACCTAACTAAAATATGGCACTTAATTTATTATTTCACTACATTCAAAGAATTTTATACCAGATGGATAGCACATTTAATTATGTATAGATTTATGTACACTAATTTAAATAAAAATATTTATGTTTTGTGATAATAATAATAAACGTAGATGTACTCAATTCAATTCAGTGGCGCAACAGCCCCTGAGAATCAAGACCTATTGTATCCCTCTCTTGGATACTGAGGTGTATGAACATAATGCTGGATTCAGGTGGTATGTCTGACGAGAAACCCCCAGTGTTTAGTTCCCAAATAATTTTGGTAAATATTTATCGACGAACTGAAGGGATGAAAGGCTGAGTAAATCTAGTCCATCCCTGTGTCAAATGTAGATATAGTAATGCCTATTGTATAACGGGTTATCTAGCAAGGTTAGCCTGGTACCTCTTATTTTATTGAAAATCGTAATTGTTGACAACAGTTGACGAGTAATCAGGTAGGTGAGCTCATGACCGACACCCTTGTTGGTGTGGTGGGGAAATTGGAAGAGTGGCGTGTCATCGCCCAGCACTTAATTCCTCCAACCTATATACTTCTGAAATCTATTCCCTCTACAAAACCTTCCTGTAGAATTTATCTTGTGAATAAAGGTGGAGATCAAGACATCTTTGTTCAGACAAGTGAGTAGTCAGACTAGTTTTCACCAAAATTATTGTGTGCATGGACAAACTTTTATACCAAAAACTAGTCCATAAATCTCAACGTGAAATAATATTGTTACGTAGATCGGGGTTCGAGGATTTATGCAAAATCGGTAGTAAACAACAAGACAGTTCTTTAAAAGCGATGAGTATTTATTTTCGAAAACCAATCCTTGAAATACAAGATTCAGCAGCAAAATTCACAGAATAAATAACAGAAGAATTTCCCACCTTCAACAGCACTCAGACACAATAAGCAGTGTCTAAAATACACGTATGTAAATGTCTATTCACAAGCACCGCCGAGCTGATCAAGTTCAAGGCAAGTCTACTAATCGCTAATCAAAACAGTGCTTACTACTCGCAGGTTGAAATCAGACAGACTGTTGCGGCGAGTATCGCTCTATTTATAGCAGGGGCCGAAATTTCTGGAAAGATGCGCTCGCGTCACAGATCGTGAAATTAGTGGATTTATCTTCTAATTTCTAGAAAAATCCAGAAGGTCCCGAACTCGCCAATATGGTCGCCAACTTGGTCGCCAAAAATGATGCCAACTTGGCTCTATCGCCAATATTTCGCCAAGTTCCCATTAAATCGCTATTATAACGTAAGGAACGGCGTTGCTTGTGAATATTACAACTTTAACATGAAATAAATATAGAATAGAGTAATATACTATAGGCATTGCACATCCGAATGCAAATTACTTACATTTTCGTATACAAAATTCGTAACAATATTTGTAATAGAAAAATTATAAATTTAAACTTTGATGTCCTGAAAGGTAAATGTTGACGTAAAAATAAAATATAAATAAAACACTGTGATATTTGAAGTGTAGTATTCATTGCGGTGTGTGAAATAATAAATTTTTCATTTAAATATAGAGACAGACATTTTTTTGAAGTGAAAACTTCTTTGGCGGCGTTGGGCACTTTTTAGTAGGGAGAAATCTTATGGGTTCGGGTGTCACCGACAAGGCTCTGACTGGCGCACGCGCAGTGTGCTGTTCGCCTTAAGACATTTTTTGGATGGGTGAAATCTCGTGCGTTCGCGTCACCGACATGCTTATAGCCGTATATCTGTAGTTAAACAGCTGACGTATAGTGCTCTGTATATCTAAGAAGTGAAATTGAATGAATTCAGTGAAAAGTTCAATGTGTATATACTGTGCATTGTTGAAATAGTGTTTTTGTTTGGTTATTATTTGAATCGTTTAATTGAAGAAGCATTGCGCTGCACAATAGTGAGTACTAAATAAACAAACTAATATTTTTAAGATAAAAAATAACTAACAGAAAATTATTTTAAATCTTCGTATTTATTCTGGCGTTTGAAAATTTTGTATTATTTATTTCCTAATATTTAATCTCTGCAATGCATCACGCAATCCGGATTAGTATTTCACAGTGACTTAGACGTTTTCTTACTACCGTGGTAAAACAGACTTCTAGTTGTTCAATCACATTTTTATCGTAGATTTTGAAATAAAAAATTTTATAAAGTCTAATAATAATTCAAGATTAATGTGTTGAAGTTTAAAATATGGTTATTAATGCAAATAAACACCATAAAAGATCAAAAAGTCATCGAGAGGATCTAACGTTAGAATTGAAAAGGTTACAAAATAATACACTACAAATGGTCACCAAAACTTTTCTAGAGTTCATCTCCAACAAGAAAGGATTATAGATATTTTCATTCAACTTTTAAAGTTTGAATGCGCATGCAGCTGACCTAAAAAATGATGCTTTCGTAAAAAAATCAAATGTTCTGCTTTTGTCAGAAATTCGTATGAAAAACGAAGAACCACTTGATTTTCTGAATTTAAACTTTGTTGTGAGTTTTAAAAGACCCGAAGTTCCAGCAGTAGGTGTAGCTATTTATCCCAATACTCAAGATACGTCATACTTCATTACTTCACATATATGGACATACATACTAAATTCACTAGAAGCATTGGTGTTAATGTTTCTGATATAGGCGAAATATGCGTTGCTCGTTGCGATTCCGAGAATGGGCAATACATATTAATGTTTGCCGTTTACATTTCGCCTGGAAATTCTACGAGACAGATACAACAATTTTTATTCGAAAATTTGATGATTTATACAAAAAAAGGTTCTGAAATACTCGAAAAAAGATTTGGCGAAAAATATATGATACTGTACCGATAGTTTTAAATGAGGACTTCAATATTAACTTTGCAGATGATAAAAATCTACCACTTATTAAATTTCTAAATGAAACAATTTAATATGTCCAATGATCGAGAACTCAGTACTACAAAATATAAAACGACGATCGATGCGGTTTTAACGCGATACTTAGATAAATTTGAATCAAACACTTTCCTTTCGTACTTTAGTTACCATAAGCCTGTTGTATCTTTTTTTAGAACAAAATAAATTAATTGAAAGAACAAATGTCTAAGTATTGTCGAAATTTATGATGACAATGATGCAAAGAATTAAAATAATGTTACAAATCAAGTACATTGAATTTTAAGTCAATACTAATACTATGCATAAATAATATGATTGTATATTAATTGTTATTTCAATTGAATTATATTTATATTTTGTCATGATCTTTTTGGTACAGCCCGTAATATATTTGAATAATAAAAAACCATCTAAACATGCATATAATTGTTGCTCAAAGTGTCAATAGATGTGAAAACCAGATTGATGTTGATAATTTTAATGCAAACATTATGATATTTCAAATTTTAATATTAAAAGCTCTAAGTTTTCACTTCTATCGGCAGTCTCTATAACTGCCATATTTTTTTTTTTTTTGCAAATGAGATGGATGAATCAATGAAATAGTTATATTCGTACAATGCAAAGAAAAATACAGCTGTTTAAAACTAAGATAGTGTGTCGCATTCGCTTCACATATCAGGATCAAGCACAAAGCAAAATAAAACTGCAGACTAGATGTGCAACTCTTTTGTGCTGCGATCTTTGTGAGACAGGCAGCGGCGAGATTCCCTTCTCTTTTAAATCTGCGTAGTGAGAGAGTTGACGGCTAAACTGCGCCAAACAATTATTAAAATACGGATTATAAAATATCTGAAAAGTTTCACAAGAAACCCAGTTTCCATTGCAGAACAAAATAGCAAATGTAAAAGTCCAATTTTTAAGATGAAAGCAAACGCGAGCTTTGTTGAGGGGGACACCACACCAAGTCAAATAAGGGTAAAACGAATCAATGAAAAATAGAAATAAAAACTGGAATTAGACATTTACCATGATATAAATTTGCACATAACTTTATACTGCTTTAAAACTTTTAACTAGTTATAAAAGTAAAAGAACAACAATTACTTCCTACCGTTTCTAACTCGTGGGAACGTTCAAATGTATGAATATTCAGTATTTTTCATAGGTACGCGTCTTGTCAAACGTATTCATCCTCATCATAAACAGTCATATCATCATCTGGTGTGTTCTTCAAGGGTGTGTTTCCGCTATTTGTGGTGTATTTACGCAATTTGTGGTTTTAGTAATAGCAGATGCTATTAATTTGAGCAAGATGTCATACTTTAAAACACGTTTTACTCAAAATGTAAATTTTTGAAAATGCTCCAACAGCTATTGCTAAAACAGTTTTGAAAATAATTAACTGACATTTTTAGCACGTTTTTCACGTAGTGGAACAAAAGCGCTATTAGGACGCAAATTTCGTCTTCGTCTTCGTTCTATATTTTGTCGTACATTTTTCTCAGCCAATAAGCAACCAATTGACCTCAGGTTTTCGGCATTGGGTCGCATTTGTGCCCTAGATGAGCCGAATCCTATTTAAATTTTCTCATAGTTTTCCCGAATTTTCCTACAAATTTTCCTAAATTTCGCTAGTTTATAACAAAATTTTCTCAAATTTTACCTAGTAAATTTATTGTTTGCAAAAAGTTTAACTTTAAGTAATGTAGTAGTTAAGTTATTATTAATTGTATATACTTTTCCTTGTTAAACTTAAATGATTAAATATATAGAAGCGAGTTTTATGCCTAGACAAGGAGTTAAGTCACCTTGTCCGGGCTTTTGTTGCTTCTGTAAAAGAATTTTTTTTTGCTTTTTTATAGTGCTGTTACAGATTTGCGTCATTATTTCTTTTCAGCTCAATAGTAGTACATTTAAAGGAGTGGTACAGTACACTACTTTATGTTAGTAAAAAGTTCATTAGTTGCATTATATTGTAAAATACAACATGTGAAAAACGCGCTAAAATTACTTGGCCATGCCATTGATTGATATCTTGTTTGTGTATGTTCTATATAATAATAGAAGTGTTTTAATATTCAGATTTATCAATCATTGTTTTTTAAGCAATATCATACAAAAGCTAAGATAAAGTGCTCTAGTTTTTGTAAAAATTAAAATATCTCTTATCCTGAAGATCATTTTAAAAATGAAGAATATAACAACACATCAGATAATTGAAAATTTGTTCATAAACTTTTCGTACAGAATGGGCTGCGTTTCGGTTATTTTTTGTAAATTTTTACCAGTTTTTTTTCTCATTTTACTAATAATATTTTATTTTTCCCTTCTTAGTTTTAGCATATTTTTCTTAAAATGTACTAAAGAAATCTAAAAACCACCAAAAAATCCCCATATCTCCATTTTTTCAAAAAAATATTGTCGCAAGTAGCCAGATACCTTAATAGATCCATTAATAATCTTATTCGATTTGTCAATTTTTGTATGGATGGAAATTAATAATTTTGAAATGGAACTGATTCAAGTAACATCTTCAGAATTATGGAAAACAAAATTTGCGGAGTTACGGAAAAATTTGGAGGATAACTCTAGCAATAAATCGACAACTATTTTAAATGGTTGGATGTCATGGTCGAAACGATTTAATTGCTTGAAAAATAGCACGTGCTCTGCTTTTTTCGGTTTTGGTTCCACATATTTATGTGATCAAATTTTTCCTCATATGAAATATAATTTGAGTTCACTAATAAATTGTTTTTTTCTGCTGAACAAGCAGAATCCTGTGTCAAATTGAAAGGGACAAACAATATCCCTCATATAGCGACATTAGCAGAGCTCTGCAGGGAGAAGATTCGCATTAAAATTTAAAATATTTACTTAACTTTGTTACATGAACATTTTTATTTTATGTTGTTCATTTCTTGTTCCATACATATTTTTAAGAATGCGTAATATATGTAGAATTTTGAATTTTTATTCATATTGAAGAATAGTCATATTTTAAGCTTACTTATTATTTTATTTAAAAACATTAAAAGATACGTATTTCAGTGCACAGTTTTAATTTTCTTTTTATATTGAAGTAATAGTTATATTTTATATTGTTTATTTTTATGCCAATAGATACCTTTAAATGATGCATAACTAAAATAAAATAAAATTCTATATTTGTATTTTTGACCTCTATTTTTCCAAATTTTGCATGTATTGTCGTGGGAATCGAATTGTTTCAAATGCTTCGGTATTGCATGGCGCACTCAATCCTGTTGCTTTGGCACACCACAGCTGAAAGTTTGCCGACCCGTGGTGTACCTGTTAGATGGACTACTCTTTTCAGGTTTTTGAAATATATTCTTAATTCCTATAATGAATAACTATTAAGATGAATGGCTATGATTTTTTCGTTCCCATTAACTAAAACTAATAATAAAACATTGATGGTTCCTTATTCAAATGTTTATAAATTTATTCCGTGACCCATTGTAACTAATCTAAAAGTTACGCAAAGTTTATAAGATATCTCGTACTTGACGATGAATTGGTAAATTAGTCAAGATTATTAAATTCGCATTAGTATTATTTTGAGTTTATGATTTGTTATAGCTAAAAACACTTAAAACTCCGTCGTGAAGAAAAATACAAGTAGGTACTGAAATTAAATCTGTTGTTGCTGTTGTTGTTACTAATGCCACCTGTCTGACGTAGTCAGATCGAGGCCAACGAAATTCATCATGGCATCGGGCTAGATTGTACGCCTGTCGTTAGCCGTAGCTTTGAGCATCATGCCGATAACAGTACGATTTGCTCGTTTCCACCCCAATATTGAGGGAGAACACTCTGGGAGTATTCAGAGGTATCCCACCTCTCTTCCTCTTCCACCCACCTCACGAGAGGACTTGCGGTTCGACGGCTATTTTGAGAGTACCCCCATGCCGCGAAGGCACTATACATTTACAAACGTCCATGCCTTCTCCGGGATTTGAACCCAGGCCCTACGACACAGCAGTCAGTGTTGCTAACTCCTATAAGCGGATGGGCGACGAAATGGAATCTTCAGAGTTAAATGTGAACACAATCTACCATATATTTACAAACTGAAAAAGAGAGACATTTAATTGCTGTAAATATTCATAAAATATGCAAGAAAAAAATCTTTTAATCCATTTGAAAATCGTTAAACGAAAGATAAATATCTTACCTATGATAATCTTTTTTAAAAAATAATAAATTGATGCAAATAAGTATAAAACATAAATATTAATCATGTCATTTTCTTACTCGAACTTTTCCATTACAACATTAACTATACTACTTTTTTATTTTCTTTCGAATTTAAAGGGGCCGCTTCAATAATCATTGATATCAACTCATAGTCAGAGTTCTTTTTTCATATACTACCACTGAAAATTCACCTGCAAAAAGACTGGTGTACGTTACATCTGTCGAGTTTCAAAGTTTTCGAATTTGCGAGGTGTGGAAGTTTGGAGAAGGATGACTTCCATCCTCGTCAATCGATCGAGGCTGAAAATTCCAAGGCTGCCGTGTTGCTTCTGTTGGTTAGATGTGCTACGTGAATAAATCTAGAAATGAAGAATTTTACGCACAATAGGTTTTTAAAAAGCTGAATATATACTTCGAAAAATTTCGGTAAATGTTAAAAGCAACTGGAAGTAGAAGAAATAAAATATTTTTGTATGGCTTATGTTTACAAAAATAGTATCAAATCCAATTAATCTATTTATATTTATTGCTTTTTGAATCAGAAACTCACTCGTGGCAAATAAATTCTTTTTAAAAGTCATTTCTTTCAAACATTATTCGCATTTAAAATAATTATTATGAAAGTATTAAAGGACATCCATGTAAATATTTGCGAATACAAAAATTGAATTAAAAATGTAACTCTTAAAACAGATTTTTACTTTTTAATAAATATTTTTTTCCATAATTCATAGCGGATTTTAGTTTTGTTCATGATATTAAAATAACATTACTTTCGCTTAAAATTACATTTAATTTTCATTAAAATTAAATTGCATTACCTTTGTATCAAAAATTATTTCGATATTTCTTCATTTTTTCCAAAATGCTTACTTTTAAAATGAAAAGGAACTTAGGGATTACTCTGGAGAATAAAAAAATTTCCTTATTTAGGAAAGTAATGGACACTTATTTGGGACTATTTAAATATTCCTCGATATATGATAAATATTAATTAAAATATTCTAATGAGAGTTTTTTATTGTATTTTGTTTTCCGATAGTAATGCTTTATTCCAAGTATTTCCATTTTTAAAAAGATTAACGTATTTGCTTAATTTAATGGACAATAAATATTAAATAAAATGTAACTTCGGCTACAATATTTTAAATAATTTTTAATAGTGAAGCAATACTCAAAAAATCAACCACTTAAAGCGGTAAGTATTTTAAAGTGCATTGTTTGAATAAACGAAAAAAAGTATTATTTAAAATGAAAATACAGAATATTTTATGACGACTCCCAATATTATTTATACGATTATTAATATAAATTAAGAAATAGAAATGTTATTGCACTTTCGTATTTTTTGTTTCTGATAAACTTGATTAAATTGAATTCGTGTCATGCTTGAAAAGAATGAGAGTTATATTAAGGTTGCACTATAAAGGAACTCGAAGACTTTTGGCGACGGACTTTGAAATTTTGAGCCTCGTTCAAGTGACGAGGAAGACCCCTGAGGTGGTACCCCCTCGCCTACCTTGCCAACGGGAGCACTTTGCACTTCGTAATATTTAACTAACTACTAGGCGCGCTTCAAACAGTTTCATCCTTAGGCTCGGGGCATCTCTCAGATGCATCAACTAATACTTACTATGTTTGTAGATGATTTAATAATTTTATTGGTGAGATTTTTTACTTTAAAATATATTTGACATTAAATAATATTTAAAAATAATCAGAAATTGAAATATTTAAACGAAAAAAACATCAAAAAGGTAAGAATTTGTTAGAACTGCGCCACCATTTTTAAGGTGCCTTGTTGCAGTTTTTACAAATCACTTTCCAATGTTCAAGGTACATGGACTTTTCGTACAATACACTGGTGTAAGAAAAGAGAATTTGAATAGTTTATTGAATTGCATGAAAATAACTGAAGTGAATTAAAAACCACGGCTTATAG
This sequence comes from Trichonephila clavata, assembly GCA_019973975.1. Classification (NCBI taxonomy): domain Eukaryota; kingdom Metazoa; phylum Arthropoda; class Arachnida; order Araneae; family Nephilidae; genus Trichonephila; species Trichonephila clavata. The sequence goes on from BMAO01004906.1 coordinate 179,328, forward strand.
ATAAAGATGCAAATCTTGTACGACAAATACTTAATCGTACACGTGTGTGTAGGAGGAGCCAGCAGAAAAACAGGCTTTATATAAGCGTGTGTACGTTCATACGTACTTTGTTCACCAGCATACCTCGGCGAATTTCTTGCTGTTATTTTGAAGCAATCGCTTCCATTCAAATTGAAACAGTGAAATTAAGTAACCACCAACGTTTAGATGATTGAATGAGGTGGCGAATTGGGGGGTTGGGAGGCTAGAAGGAGGCCAATGTCAAGCCCAGGGTTGTAGGAGTCCAATTTAACGCCCCGCGTCGTGTGTAACTAATGAAAATAGTTCCAGGATACTGGATCCATTGAGAGAAAGCCTGGGCAACGTCGTCCAGGAGCCACGACGGTCAGAGAAGATCGCCATTTGTCGATTATAGCGAGGCGTAACAGAGGGGCTACAGCTTCTCGGTTCTCTAGCTACTTGTATGCAGCCACAGGAGCAGAGTTTCAAGGGTTACTGTTTCAAAAAGACTTTATGAGAGAGGGTTGTTTGCCAGAAGACCTACTGTTTGCCTCCCTCTCATGTCTACGAACAGGAGAGTCCTTTAATGACTGAGCATACAGCACAGAGATTGGAGTACGGATCAATGGGAGACCGTTCTGTTCTGGAGGAAATTTAATGGTCTCGGCAGGCATCATGTTGGCTGGTCGTACACCTCTCCATGTCTTTGAAAGAGGCTCTCTTACTGGTATAGGGATGGGGTTTTGGAGCCTTATGTTCGCCTTTTCAGGAGTCATGTGGCTCCGAGTTCATTTTAATGAACGATAACACGAGACCAAGTAGAGCTCTTCTGGTCCACGAATTTCTAGAAAGGGAGGATATTCGCCGTATGGATTGGCCAGCAAGGTTTCCAAGACCTCAACCCTATAGAGCATTGTCTGTGATGCTTTTGGGAGGGCAATTGCAACTCGCGACACCCCTTCGAGTACCATCTAAAAATGAAAACCACCATGAACCAATTGCCCACTCGTTCAGCAACGAGTAAAAAATATTTCCAGAAGGTTGTTTTACAGTCTGTTGGACATGATTTGGTAACAGTTTCACTTTCATTTTGTTTTACTGCTCTTGATTTGTATTCCTGCACAAATAAATGTTTTTTATCACTGAAAATTACCTTCTTCTAGTCGTTCAGTCCAAGATCGATTTTTTTGGCGCATGCTAAGCGTTTTCTCATCATTATGTTTTATTCAAGAACCTGTTACCTTACGACCAACTTCCAGAAGATTTTATTTAGAATTGAGGTTATCCGCTTCAACACTATACTCTTATAAATCCTTTCACATGTCTGTGTTTGTCTTCTTAATATTTATTTTGCAATTTCTGATTAGAATTTAATTAGTTCTTGCAGAAGTTTTACGCTTGCGTGATCCTTTTCTTTTTAGAGAGGATGTCCCGGAATCTTGAAATGTTCTTAAGACTGTTTTCGCCATATGCACAAGAACGTAAACTTAACGTGGATCACAATTTCGGACATAAAAGATGCCTCTATTTTTATTAACATTTTTGACATTGTAACTCATGCATTTGCTTATAATAGTTTATAACATAGTGAGATTTAAAAATTTCAAAATATTTCATAAATGATTAGTTTTTACTTTTAACATGTAAATGGATAGCTCATTTAGCATTACGATATACGAGAAAAAGGCGAAACACATTTTATAAAAGAAAAAAAATTTATCAACTCGTATAAAAATGAGTAATATGATAAAATAAGTGATTCTCTACAACATAGTGAAGCCAGAAAATTATAGTAATATTTGAGTACTTTCTTATATGAAAAAATATTCCAAATTTGGGTCCTATTTCTTTAGCATTAGCCAAAAACAGCCTTAAAATGCTTGAACACTTGATTTGCCCACACCAATTTCCGTACCTGTATCGCTCACAGATACAGAAATGTGTCCGTTAAGAGTGATTACCTTAGAATGCTTCCTCGGAGTAATATCCATCTTTGAACAAACAAAAATAATACGTGTTACATGAAACGCAAAATATAACCGATTTGTGGCAGTTTGGGACATCACTAGTAATCATATACCAATTCAAACAAAAAAATATGTTTGTCGCAATTAATTTGAACAGTATAGTAACCGAGTCCCCTGTAACATCTATAATATAACCCTTCAAATAGAAAAAAAATATGATGATTCCGATATATGATTTTTCCAAACGATCTTGCAATGCGGTCTTCACAGAGGACAGTAACGCCAAAAAGAAATATTCTTTTTATATTTTCGGAGTCCTAATTTGATTTGATGATGTGCAAGATCATGGATCCCGGGGGAATTTGCAGACTTTACATTTATGAACTCCAACACAAGTAGAAACTTTAGTAAAAGGAAATTTTTTTCCAAGGAATAGAAGTTGGACTTTTACGATTGGGGTAGTTAGTTTGTCTAATTGTGAAAAAATCTCCTGACGCTGCCGAATTTTTTTCCATAATTTAAACTAATAATAATTTTTCTCTCTTTGACATGGGTGCGCTTGGGAAACAAGATATTGAATTAGATGTGATCTAATTATCATCGATTCGTCATTTAAATTACTGCTTGAAGGGGAAAATGTATTAATTTACTTTTTCAATGATTTTTTTGGCTTCCAAAAGAAACGTATTTCAAATTGAAAAATTTGTTGTTAGCTATGTTTTAGAGATAAATGTTTTAAACGAGTAAAAAATTGAGTTCTAAACTTTTTTAAATTTTTGGGCGCTTAAAATAGCTATGTTTGTTAATTATAGAACAGAGTAATGTTTATATATATATATATATGTTACTGAGCATTCAACAACATAATAACAAGGAATATTTTTATAATAGTGATAATGTAATAAAAGTTAAACGAATAAAAAGAGGCAAAAGGAAGAAAAGAAATAGTAAACTACCAGTTGAGATTGCTCCTAAAATTAATGATTTATGTATTAACTTTGAAAAGTCTTTTAACATTAAACATATTAAATATTTACTGTTTGGTTTGAACAAAAAAGAAATCAAGTATACTAAAGTTATCCTCGATAAGCATAATTTTCAAGATTGTCATGCCTTACATATTATTAAAGATATTATTAATTTTCTCATTCATAAATTCAATATAAAAGATAAAGATTTGGTAAATAGTACTACTGAGTATTGTACAATTTTATTCATGAATAAATCTTATAATAATATTAATTTTTCAAAAATATTTAATAAATATGTGCATTGCTTACCTATCAATATTTTTTGCATTAAAAAGGCTTTTAAGTATAATAAAAAAAATTGGTAGCTCAATTTTTAACTACAATAAGATTAATGATTTGCAAAATAATACCTTTCTTTGTAATTGTAAGGATTATCCTGAATTTATAAACGAGCATCACAAACATGTAACCGGCAATTTAAATATTGTTGAAGATAATACTCTTAGGGAAATTATGTCAAAAGGTACTAGTTATAGATTAATGATCTCCAATAATAATAATGCCATAAAAAAACAAATTTCTAAAGATATTTGTAACTTCATTACTAAATTAGCAATTAAATACACTTTTCCTATTGAAGCTTTTAATGAATTTAAATGCAATGTTTTAAAAGAGTTACTGAAAAATAACTATAAAACTGATTGTGGATTAATTTACAAAAATCTTAAGCATCCTATTGTAGAACTACAAAAGAATTTCATTATTGTTTATGTTGATAAAGTTCCGGGTAATTACGCAATTATTTGCAAATGGTTGTATGCTGATATGCTTAATAGACATTATAATAATAAAAATGCTTTTAAATAATCTAGTTCTAGCAATAGAGAAATTTTTAATCGAATTTCTGCTTTTTATAAAAAATTAGATTTACGCATTTCGGATATTAAATTCCCTCATATTTTCTTAACTCCAAAATTTCATAAAAATCCTATTAAATTTAGGACTATAACAAACGGCTTTAAAACTTATATTACACTTCCGGGTAGAAAGCTACAAAAAATTATTCAATCCACATTAGACAGTACTGATAATTCGATTATAGTTAAGAATAGCTTGGATATCCTTAAGTACATGCAAGATAAAAAAAATTATTTCTATTCACACCTATGACTTTGAAGATTTATTTAATCCCATAGATATTGGGGATTCGGTTAAAATTCTCAAAATAGCCTATAACATTATTCTTTGAATAAACTAATTAAGTATGATAAATATCTTTCAATTATTCATCTAGTACTATATGAAAATTATATTTTTCACAATAACTCTTATTATCGCAGCAAATTAAAGGTCTTCCAAAAGGAGGACCTGCTAGTAACTGTTTAGCCAATATTTATCTGCACTTTTATGAATATGATAACATTAGTTTCGATTCTTGTTACTTTTTTAGATACATAGATGACTTAATCATCTCTAGTAATATAGTAAATTTTGTTCCTAGTTTTAAATATTATCCCCAATATCTGAAATTATTAAAAACCAATTATAATAATGATTCTGCAAACTTTTTAGACCTCAAATTAATTGTTAAGAATAATATACTAATTAGCAATATTTTTGATAAAAGACTCTTTTGATTTTAACATTATTAAAATGCCTTTTTGGGAAAGTAACCTACATCTATCTATTTTTGGAAATATCATCTTAAATTTTATAAAAAGAAATAACGATTTAGTCACAGATAATGATGTTAAGCAAAATAATTTTAAGCTATTTCACAATAATTGCTTGGAATACAACTGTCCAAGTAACTTCATTTTTAAATATATTTCTAAATTATCTCTCTAATTCTCCTTTTCAAAGTTTAAGTATTATTCTTTGTTTTTTTCTCCTTCTGTTTTTTATTATTTTCAATTTGTTTTTGTTTGCTTTGTTTAATCACAAATAAAAACTATCCAGGTGGCGCCACTAATTTTTGCATCTGGTTTTACCAACTTAACACGTCATTTTTAACGATCATTTAGCGTATTGCTCTCGTACGTACAGTTTTTCCCGCTCTACGGTTATTTGCATTTTTTCATGTAAGTGTTTGCTTCATTATTCCTTTTCAAAATTATTTTTATTTGTATTTTGTTAGGATTCATTTCCTTTCATATTTTCTATTATTTTTATTTTATTTTTCTTTTGGTTGCAAATTACACGTGGTTGGTTTTAGGCCTAACTTTTTAATATGGGTATGTAATACTACAAACTATAATACTGCAAATCACAAATGTAGTAAAAATCTTTTTTAAAAAATTTTTCTCATCTTTTAAAAAAATTTAGATAATTTTACCGTGGATTCCATGAACTTAAATATTTATACACACGTGCCAATCAGACTCATTTAAAACACCAGATCAGAGGTGAGGTAAAAGTTCAGAGATAACATCTGTTAATTTTGAATGAGATGGAAGTAATTTACGTTTCAAAAAATTTTGATAAACTTAAATCCACAACAATGTAACCCATAGATTTTTTTCAAGAGAATTTGCTAAAGAAGAGTATTTAAAACCCTCTAAAGTATTTCGAATTGTTTTAATGATGTTTCAGAAAACATTTAGAGAATACTTATCGGTTATATGATTCCAAAAAAAAATCAACGCTTACAAAACATGCCGAATTTATGACTTATACATTTTATCAAAATTTTATACTGGTTGCAGGTATTATAAGTAAGCAGAGTGCTATTGTAAAACATCGACATTTTATTGCCAATTTCTTTGTGTCAGATTTTTCCCTATTTTAAAACAAGGGGTGTAATTTCAAATCGTTCAATTGATATTAATACTGTAATTCGTGGTATAAAAAATGCTTCCCTACTACACAGTGCCAATGTAGTCAGATCGTAATCCTACATAGAATAATTTACTCCGCCTTCAGTTAGGATATCGCAATTCATCGTGAAGAAAGGAATCTTGTTAAATTTTACATGCTTATTTAAGCGCAGCAAAAAAGTTTATCGTATTCTATGCTAGAGCACGTATGTTACCTGTTTCAGATATCGATCTAGCGAAGGCGAATCTCAGATAAATTGCAGCGGATATCGTAAATCATCTAGCTAGTCGAAGTGAATGTCAACTCAAAAATGTTTGAAAGTTTCGAGATTTGTTCTTGGGGAAAAAAATACTTAAATCTTGGGCAATAAATTTGTTTCGACTTATTTCATCCCCCGAAAGACTTGCATTCTTAAAAGCTTTCTTTTGTGAAGAGTCCATTCCAGGCTCACAGACTCCATAAAATATTAGATTTAGAAATAACTCTAATGAAGCAAGATGGCCTCCACACTATAACATGAAAGCATCGCAAGGGAAAGCTGTAATTAGGAAAGCCACGCGCTAATTATTTAAGAAAATCGAAATAATAAAAAGAGTATAATAACCGAGGTTAAAAAGGAATTCTATCTGTTTAATTTATATTTATGATAAAGGTAAATAACATAATATAAAATTCTGACAAAAGGTTTTAATTACTGTTTTGATAATCAAAATGAGGAATGAATATGACAATATAATCAAAGTGAAAAGTTATTTTTTCTTCAAATATCAAAAAGTTTTGAATCAGCTAATGTAGATCATTGTATTATTTCGGAATTGTATTGATAACAATAAAAATAAAATATAAATTGTTTTTAAGATAAACTTGCACAAGAATAGGAATAAAAAATTGGCAGTTATAGAGACTGCCGGTAAAAGTGAAAACTTAGAGCTTTTAGTATTAAAATTTGAAATTTCATAATGTTTGAATTAAAATTATCAACATCAATCTGGTTTTCACATCTATTGACACTCCGAGCAACAATTAAATGCATGTTTATATGGTTTTTTATTGTTCAAATATATTACAGGCTGTACAAGATCATGACAAAATATAAATACAATTCAATTAATATAACAATTAATATACAATCATATTATTTATGGATAGTATTTGTATTTACTTAAATTTCAATGTATTTGATTTTTAACATTATTTTAATTCTTTGCATCATTGTCATCATTAACTTCAACAATACTTAGACTTTTTGTACTTTCAATTATTTTATTTTGTTCTAAAAAAGGTACAATAGGCTTGTGGTAACTAAAGTAAGAAAGGAAGATGTTTGATTCAAATTTATCTAAGTATCGCTTAAAAACCGCATTGATCGTAGTTTCATATTTTATAGTTCTGAGTTTTCGATCATTGGACCTATTTAAATTAAGAGTTTCATTTATAAATTCAATCAGTGGTAGATTTTTATCATCTGCAAAGTTAATATTGAAGTCTCCACTTAAAATCATCGGTACATTATATATATTTTTTGCCAAATCTTTTTTCGAGTATTTCAGAACCTTCTTTTGTATAAATCATCAAATTTTCGAATAAAAATTGTTGTATCTGTCTCATAGATTTTCTAGGCGAAATATAAACGGTAACCATCAATATGTATTGCCCATTCTCGGAATCGCAACGAGCAATGCACAGTATATACACATTGAACTTTTTACTAAATCCATTGAATTTCACTTTTAGATATACACACCTGTCACTATACGTCCGCTGTATAGCTACAGATATACTGCTATGAGCATGTCGGTGACGCGAACGCACGAGATTTCACCCATCCAAAAAGAGTCTTAAGGCCGCTAAAGAAGTTTTCACTTCAAAAAGAATTGTGTTTATTTCTTATAAGAACTAAACCTTTTTGAACAGATTTTAAATCCCAAAATTGACTTCGAAATATATCGTAAAAAAAGATTCTAAGAATTAGCTGTTGCCAATTTAAGAATCAAAACTAGCTTAATTTAGAATAATTTTTGAAACTAAATCAAGTTATAATTAATTTTAAGATGAAAAACAAAGGAACTATAAATCGGTAAACATTAAAATTATAAACATGCAAATAAAGATGAGAATAATAAATGTCATCAATTTTTAATTAATTTTATTAATTTTCAAATGTTATAAAATTTTTAAGAGTTAAAATGTCTAATCATCTGATAATGTTAGTTACGATTAAGAGTATTTTCTCTTTATAAAATGCAGAGAAAGTAATGCAAGAGATTTCTTTCTAAAACAGTTGTAAGATATACTCTTGAAAAAAATTCATTTATAATATACTTTTCTGTTTAATTTAGTTCTTAAGTATAAATGTTTTAATGCAATTCCTTTTTATTGTTTCGAGAAGCACTTCTTTCTGTAAAAGAATATATAGATTTTGAAAACCTCTAAATTCACATAATTTTAATCGTATTTTCACTAAAGAAACCTGAATGCCATTTTAAAATAAATCTTCTAATTTTGACCTTTTATCAACTGACACGGACCTCATACCACGGGATAATTTTTGAGGTAAGATTACTTTGAAATATAGTAGTAATATTTTCAAAGAGAATAACTTGATATGAATCATTGGCATGGCCAAGTAATTTTAGCGCGTTTTTCACATGTTGTATTTTACAATAATGCAACTAATGAAAGGTAGATTTTTTTTAAAAAAACATTTTGCAAACAATAAATTTACTAAGTAAAATTTGAGAAAATTTTGTTATAAACTAGCGAAATTGAGGAAAATTCGGGAAAACTTATGGGAAAATTTAAATAGGATTCGGCTCATCTAGGGCACAAATGCGACCTCATGCAGAAAACCCGAGGTCAATTGGTTGCTTATTGGCTGAGAAAAAGGTACGACAAAATATGGAACGAAGACGAAATTTGCGTCCTAATAGTGCTTTTGTTCCACTACCGGAAAAACGCACTAAAAAATGCTGGAAATGAATATTCAGAAAGTGAACGAGTTAACTTTTATTTAATGAATGAATCCAATTTATGTGCTTTGGGGACTTTGTTTTATTCAATGCAATATTTCATAGAAAAGGGGGGAATATTTTCCGTTAAATGAGGATATATGAAATACATTTAACATGATGCACTGTTCACTATATTTATTCTACTGATGAAATAGTTTAAATATCTTTATCGAGTATAACCCAAAACATGAAGAGTGCCTAATAGTTAAGCACTATATTTTCATCGTTTAAAAATTTAGATTAAAGGACATTTCATTCACATTACAAAAGCCAAACGCTTGAATATATTCTTCATAAAATGATCCATATTTTATACTTAATATTGTTACGAATTTTTTGTGTGATGAAGGCTTAAAATAAAGTTAACAATTTATATCTGGATGTGCAATACGTTAATATTACTTTCTGCTGCATTTAATTTATGCTAAAATTGTAATATTTAAAAGCAACGCCGTCCCTTACATTATAAAAGTGATTCAATTAAAACTTGACAAAATTTTGGCGATAGAGCTAAGATCGCATCATTTTTGGTGACTATGTCGGCAACCATTTTGGAGAATCGGTGAGCCAACGAGTGCTTCTGGAAATTACTGGAGAAATTTTAATACCACGATGTATGAGGTTGTAACGTGTTCTGTTCGAGTTCTACTAATTATCTTGGGAAATTAATCTCTGTGATTTTAGTTTAAAAGCCTCTTTCCGTAGAGATGACTTAAATTTATGCAAATATAACTACTATTTAAGCTCGGTCTTTGAGTGTATGTTAATGGTTAAGCGTGATCTTAAAGCGTGAAATCCAAGAATTAGAAAAGGTGAACAGAGACTGGATGGTCGAGCGTCCTGAGATTAATAGTCGTCGTAAATTCCATAAGGAATTGTAGAGGTAAATAACCTTGGAGTTGTCCTAGCTATGGCGGTTCGAGAAGGATCGCAACAAAGAGCTGCTACTGAAGCTAAGTGAATTTCATTAATCCTGTATATCCGATAAAGTGTTTGGATTTCAGATTGTTCCCAAAGTTAAGCTATAAAATCGTATACTTTATAAATTGTTAAATATTGAATAAAAGTAGATATTTTTAAGATCATGTCTGCTTCCTCTCAGAACCCTATTACAACCGCGACCTTCCTGCAGAGACAACGCCAGTGGATCTTTCTCGAAAGATCCCTGCACTCTATAAATACGATCCACTCGCTGAAGATGAGTAATTAGTGTTTTGACCGTTGAAGAGTCGACAAAGGATTAGTTGCTACTTTCGAGCGAGTGCTCATGAAAAATCTCATACATTACGTATTTCTATTTTTCGACATTGCTAGTCTGATAGGTGTACTTGAATGCTGTAAAGGGTGTGAAGATCTGGGATTTTTCAACAAACTTTTGTGCTGTTTCCTGTATTTCAAGAATTGTTTTTCTACAATAAATTTTCATTTACCTTGAATAAGAACTGTCTTGGACAGCATAAAAATTCTCAAACCCTCATCTACGTTACAATGTTACAAACGGTACGAATGAATACAATAAAGAATGTGTGGATGTAAAAAATCATACATAAGCAATAAACATACTCTCTATCCTAGGAAATTCAAACAATGTGATAGAGAGAAATATGTGTGTTTATAGCGGATATTCCTTGTATAAAATGAAAGTAGTAGTTAATTAAATTTAAAGTATCTGTTGGACGGGATTGCAGCTATGTTAAGGTACAAATTCATAATCAGGAGTCATTGCCCTCAAGAGACACCTAAAGCTTGATGTATTGCAAAGATGTTTTGAGCCGACTCGCGTTTAGTCCAGGAGTTCATTTCAGATCAAGGTAGGAATAGGATTTTGCTTTTATGGATCCCCAAAGTCAGATAATTCTCCATGGCAACAGTACAAAAGGAGTGTTAAATGATTCACGATGCATATGAATTCCATTTTCAGTCTGTGCTCAATTGATTTGAGAAGAGTGAAGGAAGAAGAGTGAAGGAAGAGTGATGCCCAAGAATATTTCAGTATTTACACACATATCGGAAAATATTCATTAATATTCGAATTAAAAATGCATTCCAAAATGTAACAATACTTGGATCACAGTTTCAATGATTGTTTATTTTCTGTACATAATTTTACTGTATCAATTTTACTGTATATAATGCGTTCAAACAATAATACAGATTGATTCATAGAAAATTATACACTTTCCAGATTCTGTAAAACAGTAACAACCAACGACAAACACCACCTCAACGAACCGTAAGTTTGATGTACTCATAAAGTTTGTGTCTCACCTCTGACGGAAGTGATGAAGGTGTGTCATGTGACATGTGTGTCATGTAACATGTGTGTGTCATGTGACAAGTCAGTCCAAATGGCTGCATTTGCAGTGGAAAAGGCATTTGTGTTCTTGAATTTGCCAAAATTTCATGGGAGTCACTTTTTGGACATGTTAAGTCTCTTTGGTTGATGTCACAGTCACAGGACGACAATGACAATTTATGGATGGACTTGATTCAGATACATTAACACTCGTTTGGGCACAAACAGATTATCTGCTCAATGTGCGACGTGCAACTAAGGTTTCACACATAGAACATTTGTGACTGTCTCTAACGAAACTTTAAATGATTCCATACAATTCTGTTATAAGTAACATATATCTTTCATTTTTCTTGATTTATAGTGCATGAAAGCTGTATACTTCTGTACATATTCAAACCTATTAAAGAACAAAAATAGATCCAAGCATAGTATCCAATCTTTAACTAATAATTTGACATCTCGCAGTAGATAGGACGATTGGATCTGAACCAATTTTTTTTTCGCATGAGTATCAATTGTCACTCAGATATCTCCTTATATTTCGACATTGATGTATTCAGAAGTCCGAAGCATGTGTCGTGCGGAATAGTTGTGTATTGGAACGGATTCATTCGATTGAGCAACCCGTGGTGTGAAGTTATACAAATTGATAATCATGGTGTTCAGATGTGAAAATACCAAGCACATTCTTTCGGCGTAAGTGCTTATTTATATCTAATTATACTGTAAAAACACACAATAAGGAATCTTTAGAATGAGTATATACTTTTTTATAATTATTTATATATTTTTAATAAGATATGCTAAAATATTTCTCCTTAAGCTAAAATAGAAAAATCACAATCAAAAACTCTATCAAAAATCCTTTTACTTGGTAAAAGCAAAGATGTATTGGTTTTGCAATTAATTGAATTAGACTTATCAATTTTATAATCTTTCAACCCCGGGGTAAGAGTATTTGTTTTCATCATAAAATATTGCACATCATATTTTATTTGCCGGCAACATGGCAAACTAAATCATTAATTTATTTTATTTTTTTTACTTTCAAATGGAACACGGGTTACAATTCTTTTAATAAAGATAAAATACATCTGAAATTTTGCAACAAAAGATTGTGTATTTCTTGTTCATACGAAAAATGCTCATATCTTGAAAAATTTACATTCACAATAATACATTTAAAAATATTATTATTATTAGAAGTGGATCACTAATATTATATATTAGTTTTCTCTATTATGAAAATTCGATTTAATTTAAAATAATGATAACTTTAATTTTTGAAATTGTGGGGAATATTTCTGAATGTTTGAAGTACTACGATGGATAATATTTGCTTTGATATTTCAATAAACTAATGTATAATAGAATAAATAATTGTTATTTACATAAAACTTTATTGAAAGTTTTACAAAAAATTTGTTTCATATATAAATATTTGATTATTAAAATAAATAAGAATCAGAAATATTCGGTTTAGTTTTAAAATTGTTAATGGATTAAAGTTTTAAATCATAAACGATTAAATATTTATTATCAATCGAAATGACGAAAAGAAAAATATTATTAACATACGAGCAACCGAACCATTCTTTGTATTATCATTTTTTTAGTTTAAGTAAATTTAGTTAAGTAAGGAGTTGAATGCAATGTTTGATCTTCCTTTTTGTGGAATGTAAGATTCCTCTTTGTTAAATTAATAACTTTCACTGTAAGAAATGCAATAGTTCTATTCAATAATGAAAATTTAAGCTTTTATTATGTCTCGATATTTGATTTAGCCCACACCTAGAAAAATATGTGAAAATGTATGTGAATGGTATTCGTTAATTATTAATTCATATTGATATAGTAATCGAAATTTGGGTTACCACTTTGAGTAGAAAAGGAAAATTATTGTTTGAAGTAGTGTAATTGTTTACTTAAAATTATATTCGACAGTATTATTTGCCTTGTTGAACTTATAAAATATATAATTTCAACCTTAAAAAATATCAATAATCGTGATAGATCAGTTTGCTTTGAAGAAAAAGAAACGTATAAAATAGCTAGAGGCTTAGAAATAACACTATGGAAGGGGGAGGGCAGTTAAGTGAATTTGATACATATTATGGTAATCCTCCTCCTGTTAAAAAGACGAAGGGTTTCTGGACGAAAAAAGTGAGTGATTGTTTTGCGTCTTATGTAGTTTCTTGATTATTTACGAGTTAACAATAGGTAATCTTCAAGTGCCAATTATATAAGAGACCTGTGATATTTAAAAAAATAGCTTCAAATATATATATATAGTAGAAATCATTGAGAAATGATGTTCCTATAATGTTCTCTTTCTTAGTTTAAAATTCTGTATACATTTTTTATACAATGATTTCTAAAATTTAAGCTATAAAGTACCATTATTTACAACAATTTTCAAACCTCTACTTCTTTAAAATAATCTACATTCCTGAAGAAATTCATCTTTACCCGAGGTGTAGAGGAGCCGCAGCATGTTGAATGGGGAGAGGCGCAAAAGTTCTTCCATTGGTGTAGTATAGAAGTTAAGACAGGGGTGTGTGACAGGTTAAGTGTCGTCCTCGTCACTTGACTATGGCTCAAAATTACGAGGGCAGCTTTGTAGTGTTTCATTAATATAACTCTTCCTCTGTCCCTCACTCCTTCAACGTTATCTTTTTAAATGCTCCCAACACCAATATTATTTGAAATTCATCAAAATCATTTCATTAGGAGGGAAATAACAAAATTCACACCACATATCCTGGACGTGTGTTGTAGGTAGATGCGTAATCTGGTTGTTGTCATGTGATATTTAGCTTTACAAAACATTCCCCGGCTGTTAAGTTAAATATGGAATAAGGAATATGCAATATGAAGAATGATCCCTGTTCGTTTTTTTTACTGATGGGGTGAAAACTTTCCAGCATAGTAATATAACCTAGGATTTCTCAAACTGTGGGCTCTCTTCCAGGGACTCGTGATACTCCTGCGGCCGGGGGAGTCGCTAGAATCTTGAAAAGTCAAAAATATAACATGTGTTGTTGTTGTTGTTGTCGTGTATGACAGAGTGCAAAGGTGTATATAACAAAATAAAGATATAGACAAATATTGCCAAAGGCGTGAATCACTGCCGTGGCAACATCCATGGCACGATTCGAGTATAGGATATCCATGCTGTAGTCATTGTCTATTTTAAAAAGGGCACCAACTATGGAAGGACAAATAAAAGTTGCACTTGTCATACTTGTTGTTACATTTATTTATTTATTTTTTGCAAAATTCCTTCTTGACGCTTTTTAAAATACATTCATTACATATGTATAGTAAAACCTGTTTTTATTCAGTAGATAGGGACCACATAAAAATGAACCATGCACAAAAAAAGTGTTTGCAAATAAAATAAATTCTTTCATATGGAAAATAACGTCGAAATACTTCAGAATTTTTTTTTCTTTTTGCGGTGGAGAGGGACCACATAAGAAAAAATCGCACTTAGAAAATACGCCAGTAATGTAAGAAATTTATGAGAAAGTACTTCCATAACAAAATAAATAATTAAATTACACATGGAAACATTTTTAAAACATTTAGCTTCTCTTTGTAAACATGAAGACATTTTCAAAATACACATACATAATTCACTGCTACTCATCGTAATCCAATGCGTTCATCTTCTTATGATGGATTTGTTCAAAATCGCCTTTCATCACTTGAAGATACAATTTCCATTAATTTATTTTTTGGCACCCTAAAGTAAGAGAGAAATTTTTGTGACGAATGTCGGTTAATAAGTTGCTTGTAAATGTCACGATAATCAGATATGCATGATCGAAGTTCTTTATCAAATTTCATACTCCTTTCGGAATTGCTATGTATTTTAAGAAAATGCTTTTCCAATTTGTTGGAATGCTGTATCCCTGCCTATACTTTATCTGCTCTCAAATAATCCGGTTCTTCTTGTCCATCTTCATAATTTATCAAGTTATTGATAATGTCATTTCATTGGAAGTTTCGATTTCAATTAAGCCCTTCCTGTTGTTGCGTTGAGAGAAAGCAACTGAACGTGCATTGTCGGGAGACTGTTTATAACGAATGAACAGAACGTCTTGAAGTGCATACATGTACATTTTGTGGTGGCATAACGTACACCTGCCGCCCCCCCCCCTCGCGGTTCGGCGGGGCACGACTCTAGGGGGCACAAGGTCTGACTAACGCCAAGTATGTATTTACCCCATTTATAAAATATTAAATGCAAAACCTGACTTTGCAGGGGAAGACTAAAATTCTCCGTTACACCACTAGTACATTGATTGAAAACATTGCAGTGGCGCCAAAGCCGTTTAAATTCATATGCTGCGTAAAAAAAGATAGCACAGAAAAAATTGCACCCACATAAAATCGCATGAAAAAGGAGCGCATAAAAACAGATTCTACTGTATAGAATAAGAGCAGGATATATATAAAGGAATACTTTTTGAGTGGTTTGGGTGCACCTCGAGGAGCACCTGTATTTCATCATGCTTAATTTTTCGATAACAGCGCGATTTGTTTTGTCCACAATTAGTATAACATTTTTTTACACATAAATAAAACGATTTTTCTTTGAAGAAAGGAAAAGACAACTCAGCACAGTTATTTTTTTTCGTTTGGTTTGTTGTAAAATGGGATTATTTTTGCTTGAACTTGCTAATTGTGAGTTCTAATTTATTTATCCAGATTTTTTTTCTGTGTAATCCACGTAATTAAATTATTTATCATTATTTTATTAACGGCAAAATTATGAGGAGATCTAAAAAAAAATTTTAAAAACTCAAAAATGTGGCCTTTTAAAAAATTATTGCTCAAAATGTTCCAGCTATCTCATCAGCACAGAAACTGTTATTCAAAGTGCTTCAACACGAAAACTTATTTCAAGCAACAGTTTACATGAAGATATGGAAGGAAGTAATGAAAAAAAATGTTTTAATAGAAATTAATTTATTGATTAGCTTTATTGAACTTTGCTGTTTGTAAAAACTGTGGCCATTCCATCTCATTGGAGGCTTCTAAAAGAGTTGGAATTGTGTAATTGTGTATTATATGGAACTTTGTTGTAGTTTTTGCACAAAAAAAAACATGGTTTCCATGCTTCAACTAAATTGAAAAATAAAAATAAACTTTTCCACTCAAATATCAGATTGGTATTTGCTTTCAGATCTATTGAAAGAGGTCGTTCAACTGCAGAAACATTCTGTGGACTTATGAACTTGCCATCTCCACCTGAAAAATTCCGTACTTATACAGAATTGTTGTTCGACTCTTCTAAATTTACCTGTGAAAAATCAATCAGAAATTCTGTTGAGGAGGCAACACGAATAGCAGGGAGACGAGACACTGATGCTGTGTTAGATGGTTCATGGCAGAAAAGAGGATACCAGTCCCTCAATGGTATTGTTACAGCTACGAGTGTTGATACTGGAAAAGTTATTGACTTTGAAGTGTTTTTGAAACATTGTCGGTGCAAAACTGCATTTAATTCTGTTCATGAACCATCTTGTATTGGCAACTATAGTCGAACAAGTGGAGACATAGAAGTGAAAGGCGTAACGGCGATATTTTAAAGATCTGAAGCTCATTATGGCATTCGTAACACAAAATATATGGGCGATGGAGATTCAAGAGGTTTTTCATCAATACTGGCCCTGAATCCTTATGACACTCAAGTGGAAAAATTAGAGTGCGTTGGACATATTCAAAAGCGTATGGGTCTTTCTCAAAAGAAAAAACAGAGGAAAAAAATTAAGTGATGGAAGAAACCTAAGTGGACGACATTTAATTTCCACAATTCAGAGGTATTATGGTATGACCATTAGAAACAATATCAATGATTTGCACAACATGAAAACTGCTGTTTCGGCTGTTTATTTCCATCTTTTGTCTACAAATGAGAGCCCTCAACATGGATTGTGTCCCTCGGGTACAAATTCATGGTGCAAGTTTCAGAAAGCAAAAGCTGAATTTAACGAAAAGCATTATGACCATAAAAAACATACCCATGTGCCATCTTCCCTCATGAATGAAATTAAGCCAATTTGAAGAGATTTAGCTGACCCTATGTTATAAAAAAAATTTCTACATGGAATGAATTAAAACTCCAATGAGTCAGTTAATAATACCATATGGTCAGTCATTCCAAAATCTACGTTTGTGGAGTTAAAAACTCTAAAATTAGGGGTAAAAATTGGAATTGCACAATCCAATATGGGCCATGTAGCCAAATTAATCATTTTAAAACATTGTGGTACTGAACCAGGTTTTAATTGTGTTATGCTTTAAAAAATTAGATGCACGTAGGATTCGTGTAGCCCAACAAAAGCATCTTGAGATACAAAAAAAAAAAAAAAAGGCTAGATCGCTAAAAATAATGAAAAAAAAAAAAAAAGAAAATTAGAAGAGTCTCTTGTAGAAGCAGAGGGCAAAGAAAATGTTTCGTATTTTTCTGGAAAGTATTAAAAAAGGTAAATCGTCAAAAATTACGAATTTTTACTTTAAAGCTTACTTTTTCAAAATGCAATATTTTTCCTTTTTTGTACCTTTTTCTCAGAAACTAATTAATGTAGGGTCCTCAAATTTTCAGTAAGTATATTTTCAACACGTTTACACACTTACATGGAGGGGATAAGAAATACCTAGCAAACTCTTTTAGATAACGCATTTTTAAACTAAATTTTAGGGGGGGGGGGATTTGGACAGTTTTTAAAAAATTCATAATTATATCAATTTTTAGTAAAAAGATAAAAGCCTCCACTTAAGTTTTATTAATAGTACATATAACCTACTGTAAAAATTTCATCTATGAGGAGCAAGTAGTTTCTTAGAAAAGAGTACATAAACTTACGCTATTTTAACATAGGCTCCTATAGAAAGTGCCGGACACCTTAAATTGTTTAAGTAGTTCATTCGTGTGTTTCAGTTCTCTGGTGCAGAATAGTTTTTAATTCACGTGTGAGATACGCGTTGCATATTTGTGAGATATTTATAAAACTATGTCTTGTATTTTGATGTTTCAGAAATGTAGTTCTTGAAATATATTTATTCGCGGGAATTTCTTTGTCATAAAATGAAGCCACACTAAAACTCTGCAAATGTGTAGAACTTGTTTTACGTCCAAGATTAACATTGCATTTGGGAGGTTGCCTTTAGATCTTCAGGCTGCTTATCTTAAGATGGCTTCATCTATTTTTTCAAATTTTATTTTTACACTTTTATTTAACTAACTATAGGAACAAAAAATAGTACTTTCTAGAACCGTTAAAAATCTATTCTAAATATCTTGTTAATGTCCTTCTTTTACTGAAAATTCTTATTAGGAGTATAATTTTTAAGTAGAGAGATAATTTTATGAAACATAAAAATTCCTGACATAGCTTCACTTTTAAATAAGATTAGCACAAAATTAAAGGGGGGGGGAGGGATCTGTATTTCCTTGAAATCCAGAAAAAAAATTTAAATTTTGAAATAATGAGTCAAGTTAATTATCAGTATCGAAACTTCTAAAAATGTCAGGTTCAGAAAGAAATTCGATTTTTTCCTTTTTTGGGGGGAGGGGAGGGGGGAAGAGGCTGGAGAGCTTAAGTATTATCTAAATTGTTCTGAAACAGACAAAATAATGTGAAATAGGATTTCTGAACAAGTTATAAAATGTCATCGATATCGAAGCGAAGTTAAGGGAAAAAAATAATAAGTGACTTATAAAAAAATAAGGGTTAAAAGTTGTGCCTTAAATAAGGAAATTATAAAAATAAATTCTATAAAATCTGAGGCAACATAATCGAGAGGCAACAGTGTCCTAAAGAAGATACCCGTCGGATGATTTTCTAAAAATTGGATACTTAAAGATCAAAGTAAAATGAGAGATCTAAGATAATTATTTACAAAGACTGATTGATACATACTATCTTTTGTTTGTTGAAGTTAGCTTTTTTTTCCTTCAAAATATTGTGTTAAGTGAAAAAGGCTTAGCATTTTTATTCTATTTTTCTTCCCTTTCCAAAGCGGGGCTCCCTCCACATTCCAACATTCCCTTCCCACAGGAAGTGCGTGGTCAGAGACCAGAGGTCGGCAGCCGTTATGTTGTGGTCTGCCAAACCAATCTACCCATATAATTCAGCGTATCACACAGTAAAATATTTCTGAAACTATTCGATTCTCACGATAATGCATCAGAGCTAAAGAATAGATGCCATTGATTAGATTTACAGTTTTATTATATATTAATTTTGCATAGTTTCAAAACATTTCTAATTTAAAAATAAACAGTATAAAACATCACTATTTCTTCAACAAAAAAAAATAAAAAATATTAAAATTACACATATGTTATGTATTTTGAATCATATTTCTTAAATTAAGGAAAAGACAACAAAAAAGTATTTCCTCTTATTAATGTTAAATAAAATTTTTAATTCGAACCTAGTGCTGTATCACTCTACTTTCAAATCGGAAAATCAGGGGTATAATTTGTGACTTTCAATTTGACAGGATTCTGAGCACTTAGTTGTTAAAAGATTTCTTTGAGGACTTAAAATGTTTTTCATGAGGAAAGAATTTTTACTTAAATAAAACCAAAAACAGAAAGCAGAGTCAATGCAGTTTTCTCTTCTCAAACAATTAAATCTCTCCAGTCAATAATCTACAAAATAGCCGCAAATTTATTTTTAGAGTTTTCTTGCAAATATTTTCGTCATTCCGTAAATACCCATAACTCTGAAAATGTTTATCCAATAAGGTCCATAACAAATGTATCAAATTCCATCCACTCAAAAATTTACAAATTTGTTGATTAGTGCAGTGTCACTTGTGAATTGTACCGCGTGCCATGGATTGCCGAACCCTGTCATATACCAGAGAGGATGAGAGTGAATAACTTGTGACATGGTGTTAACTATATGCATTTTCATCATAATGAGATGGTTTTGCTAATAAGTTTTAGCAGTTTTAGGGAGGAGGGGGGGAGAGAAATAATAAATGAAGAAATAGAGATCAAGTAATGACTTGGGAAAAAAGCATTTTCTTCGTTTTAATATATCAGACTGGTTGCAACAACTTTTTTTTTAAAAAAAAGAAGATACGGGGACTTTTTTGTTATCTTTAGATTAGTTTAGTGCATTTTAAGAAAAATGTGCTAAAATTAAGAAGATAAAAAGAAATTATCATTATTAAAACGAGAAAAATTAGGTAAAAATTGACAAAAAATAGCATAAACGCGGTACATTCTGCACCAAAGGTTTATGAACAAATTTTCAATTGTTTCAATCTAATTTTTTGCTATATTATTCAATTTTGAAATGACCTTCAGGATTAGAGGTATTTTCTTTTTCACAAAAACTAGAGCACTTTATCTCGGTTACTATATGAAAATGCTTAAAAAAACAGTGATGATATTCACATAAGGGACTGTACATTTTGTAATAAAACAGTGATTGATAAATCTGAAGGTTAAAACCATTTTACTATTATACAGAACCCACAGAAAAAGTTCACATACAGCTAATTACGTTCACAACTTTTTTAGCAATCACTGACCCCGTATGGTTGTTTTCAAAAAATCACATTTCGAATAAAACGCGTTTTAAAGTATGACATCTTGCTTAAAGTCATGGCATCTGCTTTTACTAAAACACTTGTAGTTTTTGTTCCAGTTAATGGAAAATGATAAACTTGGTATTTTTATAAAGCTTATAAAATGGCCCATGAAATAAAATCATTTTAAAAATTTGTCATGTTTTGGCAAAATTCACAGTTTTAGGATAGTCGGATACCTTAAATATTCATTTTCTCAAAAATCAAATAATAATTAATTAAAGAAATCAAATAAAATCATCGGATTTTAAAGGATTATTCCCCATTTCTAAGGAAAATATGTACATATTTTTGCATAATGTCTCGGATCCGTGTTTTCTCCTATCATATAAATTGATTTTCAAATATTAATAACTCGAAAGAATCAACCGTTAAAAATATGTTCGAAATTTCTTTCTCGTGAGCGAGCTGAAACTTTTTTTTTTTTGTCTCTTTCAGAGATCTCGTGATTAAATTATCTTTTAACACAAAATCGATTTTTTTTATTATCTAATTTTTTCTTCTTAACGGCGTTAAACTTTTGAGGTTATGAAAGAACCTTTTATGAGTCTTTCATATGCAAATATGTTTTATGCAATATCACTTCCTCTCATATTCAAATTTTTCACCTCTACAAAGTTATTTTTTTAAAAAAAAACATATCCGAGTGGCGTGTCTTGGTTTTATTAGCAGGAATATGAAGCTTTACTTTTTTACGCGCACGTGCGCGCGTAATACCTCAGAATAAGTGATATAGGGA
This sequence comes from Trichonephila clavata, assembly GCA_019973975.1. Lineage (NCBI taxonomy): Eukaryota > Metazoa > Arthropoda > Arachnida > Araneae > Nephilidae > Trichonephila > Trichonephila clavata. Next base: position 200,753 of record BMAO01004906.1, read on the forward strand.
TTGCAATACCAGTATTTTTTTGAGCCATTTGAGCAATTTTGTAATACCAGTATTCATAAGTTTAAATACCGATTTTTCGGTATTTACTAGAAATTTTTAAAATTGTCTACGCTATATGTTCAGAGATCGCCAACCTAGCAAAATAGTATGCATTTTTGTTTTTATATCTCCCTAATGGTAGAAATTAATTAGAATGTGAATATAGAGTTGCATCATACAATCAAGAGAAGTGATGAAATATTGGAATTATCTAAGGAGGCGGGCCAAAACTACTAATAATACAGCTCAAAGCGATACTGCCCATGCACATGATTCCTAGATATTCGTATCTGTGAAAACAAAGTTGCAGTTGTTAAGAAAGTGCGTAATATTTAGATATTTTTTAAATTGGGGGGGGGGGAGGTATTCACGTTGAATTTGCATATCATAATTGTATTTATATATCATCAAGATTTTAAAGATAAAAATGAAAAAGAAGAAAAGAGATTAACCAATTCAAATTTGATCAAGTTTATAGTAATTTTCTTACAATTTTTTACCCACAAAGCTTATCTACATTCAGAAGAATTTGGTACAGTTATCGAAGATGATGATGACACTAATGTCGATAGTGAAAAATTATCTTTTGAACAAAAATTAGAGAATTAAAAATAACTAAAAAAATTTCAACAAAACAAAATGCAATATAGAAATTATCTATATCCAAAACCATTCGACGAGAAATCGAGTTATTTGATGATGAGAAATTTAGAGGTAAATACTTGGAAAAAGTACATCGCGCATTGCTAACAATACCACCCACTAGCGTAAATGCTAAAAGAGCGTTTTCAACAGCTGGTAATTTGTGCACATAATTGCGTTCCAGGCTTAATGACAATACAATCATGTTTTTTAAGATCGCATTTCAGAAATTTGTAATTGTACCGCAGACTTAATAGTGATATTTGCACTTTTTTATGATTTAAATAAATATTCCTTTACTTTTTTGTGTAAATCTTTATATATTGTTACATTTTAAAAATTACAAACTAATTTTTTGTGATATTTACACTCTCTAATAAAATTGGCAAATAAAACAAAGAAGCACGTGTGTTTTCCTTATTTGAAGTAAAACTGCTTTACGCGCACTTGACTTGGGGAGTAAGCTGGTGAATGCTTGATGAGAGCGTTACGAAAAGTGTAATCGGGCGAGGCGAACGGACGTACGCTTGACTTGGGAAGGGATTAAAACATTACCTCAACAACAACCTTGGTGGAGTGCACTAAGCACCCGCTGCACTGCAGCAATGCCGAGCACGAGGGTGACTGAGTGGAGTGACTGGAGTGAGTGAGTGAGTGGGGGGAGTTGAATGAGTGAGTGAATTGATTGGAGAGAGTGGAGTGAGTGAGTGAGTGGAATGAGTGAGTGTTTTGTTTCTATCAGAAACCTAGTCAAATGACGATGAAAATGTTGAGATTTCGAATTTTACTTCTATTGCGAGATTTAAGCGTAAAAATGTTAGATCAGCAGGAGTGGCAATTTATTAGAAATCGAATGATGCCTCGAATAAAGTAACTTCGAACATGGACATTTTATTACGATATATTCGTGAAATCTATATTGGTCAATCATCAATTAGTGATATACGTGCTGCTCACTGTGTTTTAGATGATGGAACAAACACCATAATGGTAGTTGCTTACATTTAGTCCAATAAACAGTTAATAATAATATAAAGTTTTTATATAAAAGACTTATGATTCATGGTCGAGTAGGCTGTGAAGAATTAAGAGAAAATTATCATACGTTGCCACTAATTTTAGCAGGATTTTTCAATGTTAATTTTGCGTCCGAGGATGGACAACTCTTGGTAAACTTTCTACAAGAAAAATTAGAACTACAAATGAATAAAATGATTAATAACCGAAATGAACCTACCACAAGACATGGAACAACAATCGATGCAGTTTTCTCTAGATATCTTTCTAATTTCTATCCGAAAACATATGTATCTTATTCCATATACCATAAGCCTATTGTCTTGGTCTTACAATCAACCATAGTAATTACTTATGTATCCGACAGCGAAAATAATGAATAAAAATAAAAAATCTATTCAACTATATTAATATATCGATGAATACCCATAATAAATTTAAATATTTGTAAAAAATTAATATACGTATGTATATGTAGTTTAATAGTTAACTTGTAATAGTTCTTCTAATATATATTATACATATATATTACAAAAATATACAAACAATAGTTATATACCTAAGATAACTATAGCTATGGTAGAATAGATTTAGCCACAGAAATACTAAAGCAAACTCCTAGCCTTAGGAACTAAGAATGTAGGTTTAAACAATGTTTTTTGGCCAGCCAACCTTCACCTGAATTTGCCAATATTCTGGGCCATAGGGAAAGCAATAAATTTCTAGAGAAGTTTAACTATCATTATAGATAAAACCATAATATATTAATGTAAAACGATAATATTATAGCTTGTAATAATTACTAAAATATTTAAAATTAAAGTTAAGGTGTCTCAGGGGTGTTAAAAATGTTTCGAGAGCACAAAATAAGAACAATTTTTGTCTAGAAATAATTCTTTGAGGTTAAAATGAAATAATTTGATTCTTTTACACATTTTTTATAAAGGAATAAAGTTTCAAAAAAGTATAAAATGTCTAAAATATAACCATAATTTTAAAAATAATAAGCACATAAATATAAGAAAAAATTTTGTAAGAAACAAATAGTAAGTTTTACGACGCGCATGACATTTTCTGAAATAATAATTCTAATTACTAGCAATAAGTTGATTTATAAAGTCAAATATATCCTTATTAGATGGTAGCGATTTTATATAAATAGAATAAAAAATAATATTTTTAAAAAATAAAAAAAGTACATTTTAAAAAATATTTTCAAAAAATTTAATTTTTTTGAAATTTTTCAAAAAATTACAAATATGTAATACTATAAATAGCTAGGATTTAAAGATTATGATAGAGTTTATAATTCTGTAAAGTTTTATGCATCAAAGTATGATAGTTTTTGAAACGCAATGCGCGTAAGTGAAAAAAACACAAACTGAGAAAAAAGGCTTTAAAGTTTTAAATTGAATTTGAAAAAATAAATTTTAAAACTTACATGCTAAAAAATGCTCCAGGATCATAGGATATGCCTTCCTGTTGCTCAAACAGCTCAATTTCTTTACTCTTTTTAATTTTTTTGGCTCTGCGAGCTTCAAACGATGACGTTTAGCTCCTCTTTCTTGACGTAAAGATTCGACGACTATCACGCTCAGCCAGGAACACACAAACATTTTTGTTCATTTTTAAACCAAATTTCTCTAAAATAGTAATAAGTATTTGATTTCCATCATTAAAAATGCTGGTTGCTAGATTTGCAGCAATCTCTGCAATCTGAAGGCTAGAATCAATCGTCTTCGGACAAAACTTCCAGATTAATGAATTTAAACTTTCATTAGGATTCTGTGTCTTACCTCCTAAGCATTTCTTCAGGAGTGCCAGATGAGATAAGTCTGCAAATACAGGCTTAATTACATCTCGAACAGCTTTCGCAACTGAGGGTTTGTGTTTATAATTTTGTACATTATTATTAATTGCAGCATTATACTTACACTATGTATTTGGATTTGTAGGACAAAATCAGTGCATCGGTTCATCATCGGTGCTGCAAGAATGACCCCAAACAGCCCAAATGGCTTTCCGCATTTCCTTTACACTAGTAGAATGGCATCGAATAGCATTATCATAGTAATGCGCAAGCTTATCTATTAAACTATCAGTTAACCTACCTTTACCGCTTATAGTTTTACCATCAGATAATTTCTTCTTACCATATACTAATTTAAGCTTCCTAAGTCTTGTACCCATTCTCTTTTGCACATGGCCTACACATTCTATTTTCTGAATAAGATGGTCATAGCCGTATGGATTGTTTTCAGAAAGGGCATTGAATGTTTTTGTGTCGCCATCTCCTATGTAGTTCGAATATTTCAGGTTGTGAAGCTTTTCTGATCGATTAAAAATCCTCAACATCCCGTCAACCTCCATCTTACCAGCAAAGCCAGAATAATTTTTTCTACGTGAAATCTTATGCGCTCTTTGCAATTTATTGTACTTGATACCAAACTTTACCCCTTTATAACTGTCGCTTCATTTGCAAAATGAGGACAACACTTCCCTATCCAAAACCTTACCTATTTCGGCCCCATTAGAGTACATACTCCAATCAACGATGAATGTCCTCTCGTCTTCCAGGTCCCATCACCACTTACCGTTAAAATGTTATCAGGTAACGAAGAATTTTCTTCGACATCTGCCCTGTTCATGCTTTCTTCGGCGACTTCCTTCATAACAAGTGAAAGTTTATTATTAATAACATCATATGATTTTTGTTCAACAGGATTAGGAAGACTCATTACAGAACAAAAGGTTTTTAATGACTCTAAACCTTGACCTATGCATCCCATTGCTAAAATAGATCTTCTGTTAATTTCTGGAGCATTATTTTTATTCCCAATGTTTTCACAGCTAAAAAAAGTACAAATACTCCCACATTTTTTACAATGTATTTCAAAATTTGAACATAAACCACGAGTGGATTTTTCATTAATTGTTAATGGTTTATGGCATTTTAAGCAGCATGATACTGACAAAATAGAGCTAAAGGTTTAAATAAAATCAAAAATACGATATTCTTTGAAGTTTCACTTACCTTAACAAGATTTGACTTTAATGAAGTCAGAATTCCTGAAAGTTTTTTACTAGAAGCATTTTTCATTTCGGCACACTTACTTGTACTTTTCATTTCTACACACTTCCTCGTATCTTTCATATCTGTAACATGTGAGTCACTTACCTTTAAATATTTATTTCCTCTAAATCTTTTCCTGGGGCATTGCCCAACGATTTTTTCAGAATAAAACAACAAAAATCTTCGCTTTAGATAAGCGTTTTAAAAAAACGTGTACTAAAGTAAACACAAGAGAATCAAAACACAGCAGAATGAATGTGTTGAGTTGCAGGCTTCCTTCTGATCAACTCAAGCGCTTAAAATATTTCATGAGGCTTATTAAAAACAAAAAAATAAATGGTATGCATAAATTTAAAAATAAATGGGCGTGGCATGTGTCCATTTAAAAGTTGTTATGACTAAATTGCTGTTTGCAATTTTTTGAATAACTTTCGAAGTTTTTAGAGTATTGTCACGTGGTTAGTATCAAAATGTTCAGAAAAAAATGAAGAACAAAATATATTTTTTTCGAAAATTCGAAAAAAAAAATTGTTAACACCCCTCACACCCCACTATTAGAAGACTTACCACGTGAATCATATTCGCCGGTTTTGGATAATAACAGTATCGCATATAATTATTAAGTTTTGATAAAGTAGCATTAATGCTATATATACACATTTAAAAACTCTATATTTTATTTTAAAATTTATAGAAAATAAAAGTACCCCCACCCAGACATATACAATTAATTTTTAAGAAAATATAATATTGTTAAATTACTCAGCTAGATGCGCCATCTATCTATAAACTGTACAACTAATAACTTTTTTTATTTAACTGTTAGGTAACTTTTTATAAATTTAGGAGGATAACCATGTTCCATACAATGTTTAATAAAGTTGTTAATATTTAAATATATATTAAGTTTATCACTAACTAATACCTTGTTACGATAAATATAATTGAAAATAATATTTCTATAAATTGATGTAATTCCATTAAGGCACTTTAAGAATGTTAAAATTAAAATCATCTCTTTTATCATAAATATTGCTATGTAATTTGTAGTCCTTAATGCACAATGATACATCCAAGTAATTAGTTTTAACTGGATTACTATTAATTTTATTTAGCTTTAATTATTCCGGATAAAAATTAATATTGAGGTTAAAATTATTATTTTTACCAAAAATAATTAGGTCATCTATGTATCTAAATATGTAATAATAATTATTAATAATATAATTATTTTCGTAAAAGTGTAAATATAAATAAGCCAAACTATTGCTAGCAGGGCCACCTTGAGGCAAACCTTTGGTTTGTTTGTACAGAGAACCATTAAAATTAATGTAGTTTTCTTTTAAGACTAAATTTATTATCTAAATTTTTGTAAATTAATATTAAGGTTATAATTTCTATGATTATCTAAAATTACCCTAATTATATCATTGATATTAATGGAATTAAAAAGATTTTCAAAGTCATAACTATAAACTGAATAAATATTTTTATTTTTAAAAAAATCTATAATTACTTTACTATTTTTAATTATATGCTTATTGATGTATCCTTGTATAATAATATGCAGCATTTTACCTGCATCAGTGATATAAGTTTTAAAACCATTTGTTACTGTTCTAAATTTAACAGGATTTTTATGAAATGTAGGTGTTAAAAATATATATGGAAACTTAATCTCATGAATGGAAACACCCAATTTTCTATGTATAGCAGTAATTCGATTAGTAATTTCTTTATCCGACAATTCCAATCTATTAAAGGATTCATTGTTTAAAAAGTGTTCATTAATCATAGTATTATAAAAATACTTACAAATTATAGCATAATTACCAGGCACTTTATCTATGTAAACAATGCTAAAATTCTTTTGTAAATCATAAATTATCTGTTTTACATCTTTATAAGTAAGTACAGATTTAGAACGATAGTGAAATTTCATCAGGTCTTTTAAAATATTATACTTCAATTCATCAAATGCCTCTAAAGGCAAACTATACTTAACTGCAGATTTAGTAACAAAATTATTTATATCATTATTAATTTGATTTTTAACAGTATTATTGTTGTTAGAAATTGTTAATCTAAAACTAATGCTCATGATATCTAAAACTCATGATATCTTTTAAAATCCTGTCCTTGATTATATTTAAATTGCCTGTTACTACATGTTTGTGATAGCTATCAATAAATTCATGATAGTTCTTACATTTACAGTCATCTATGTCAAGAGAAGGTGAGCTATACATATATACATATATAAGCATATATATATGCATACATATAGATAAGTGCTAAAGCAGTTTTACTTCAGTCTTAAAGAAGTTTTAATGGTCTAAAGCAAACTCGTTTCCCCCCCCCTTCTTTTTCTAAAATTTTTACTACCGGTATTAAGATATAATAAATACCGAATACCGGTATTGAACTTTTGGTCCGATATTGCAATCCCTACTGACATATTATTTTACTGTACGTAGCTTACTAGTACGTCTCGTGATAACTGCTCAAATTTGACTCTTCAGTTGCCGATAGCAAAAACATTATCTAAAGGACAGAACCCGGGACCTTTGGATCCAAAACCGAGTAACTTAACCACTAGACCAAAATGATCTCCATGGTGGGGAGGTTGTTACTGGCTTATAAAGATTATATCGCTACACAATTGTTGTGCAAAAATAAAGCAAACAGATTCTTCCTTCTAAAAAATATGTTAATCAGATATTTTATATCTAATTTTTCTAATCATAACTTCAAAAATAATGTTTTTACAGAATATGTTTAAAAAGTATTCTGTGTGGGGGAAATGTTTAATCTCTCTAACTAATACATAAAATTGTGGAGGTAAGATTCAAAATATGTAATTTTTTTCTTCCAAAGTCCTATTCAGTTATAAAACACGATTCTTTCCTCACCTCGAGACTACACGTATTCTGTACAGCAAAGGTGTTAGACTCGAAGGCTGACTTGGGTCAAGCACACAAGATGAAACTTTGCGTTCGCCGAAAAAATTCATTTTCATAGAAATGTAGGTTTATTTTGAATAATACATTATAATAGACAAATAGAAAAGAGCAAAAACAGTTTAATGTCGACGACACCTCTCCTCTGCTGCCGTATTTCCAATTTCGGAAGAAATTTGATATTTTATTATATATATATGATTGTATGCCATTGTATCATATATATATAATATGATGCGAAAAGTATACTAATATTATATGTACTATAGATAATAATAGTATACTTTTTCATACTAATTTATTTATCAGATCAAAGCATATTCCTTCACACATACTAATGTCAAACAAAGATACTTTACATTAATGTATACAAATTTAGAATCCTCCTAAAAAGAATGAATAACAGCAACCATTGGAACTAAATTATTATTCTCTTAGAAAAAGCAGGAATTGCTAGAAGTTCTGATCTAAAAATTTTTTGGGCGGCAGTAGTTGACTAGTCATGAGGGTTGGCGTTGTTCATAACGAGTCCTTAGTTTGAGTCTTAGTCGACAGATGCCCCATAAAGGTTGGGTGATGTCAGGCGAGGCTGAGATTACTCACAGTGCTGGTATGTGGAAATTTGGAGAGCTGATGCCTGCTCATGTGTGTCCTTCTCCTCACTTGAACGTGGCGGAAAATGATGAGTTCCGTCGTTATCCCTTGTGAAACCTTAAAAGAAAGACTTAATATTCAATTATTCATTGCATGTCAATCTTTTATTAATTTCTTTTTTGAAAAAATTTCCAAAATATATTTCTTTCAATATATTGCATATACTATATCTTTGGCAATAAAGTTCAGTGTGAATAGTCCTATAATATTAACATAGATGGAATATTAACGAAAGTTACCTTACTGCCCTTCAAAATAGTCACCTCCCATAAATATGCACCGCTGAGATCTGCTATACATGTCCTGGAAACTTTGCAAGAGGTCTTCTTTTGAGATAGAGTTCAAAAGCCTCGTTACGTTTCGTTGGATGTCAGAAAAATCGTCAAATCTCTTTCCTTTCAAGCTAGTTTGACTCGTGGGAATAGGAAGAAGTCTGGAGGATTGAGATCTGGCAAAAATGGCGCGTATTCAATTTTCCCCACCCCCTTTTTTGCCAGGAACTGTTTGACGATATTGGCGAGCAGTGTCGTGAACAAGAAAACGTTGAACCTTGTTGTGCGTACTGAGATCGTTTTCTGCGTAGACGTTTCATGAAACGGGTAAAAATTTTAATGTACCTTGATGCATTCATCGTCTTTTTATCATACTCACAGTTAATTGACGATCTTTCGTGATTAATTTACTCACTTTTTCAATGTTTTCGTCACTTGCTATGGGGTTTGTTTGAAACAACTTTCCAAGCCTTCTTGAAAACACGCAAACCACTCGTACTTACACTTCATGAACAGGGCTTGATCTTCATGAAAACGTACCAGCATCGAATAAATTTCTCTTGGTGTCCTGCCAAGTTTAAAACAAAACTTTAAATTAATATTTTGTTCGTTCATTTTCCTGTTCTTAGTTAAGAACTAACACACTAAACAAGCACCTTATAAAGCAAGTCTTACATGGTCAACTCTCAACTGAACAACGATGGGGGCAGATGCTCAACATCTGTCACTACGCATGTGCAACATTTCGTTTCGCCAGTGTTACCAGATCGGCCGTTCTGACTTAATTCACCGAACTTTATTGTCAGAGGTTGTATTTATAAATGTTAACATATTTAAAAACCCTTAAACTGATTCGAAAGCTTCTTATTAAAATGAATAGTTATTCACTCAGTAGAAACTCAAATCAATGGTTTTCTGTTAAAACCCTTTAACTGCCACCAACATATATTCAAGTCTCGCTCTGTGCAGCGAAAAGCGTAACTTTTAATCGCCATTTAAAAGGTAAAATAATACTAAAATGTTTGTATGTCCTTTAAAAATATTAAAGAGGTGCGTCCTTTCAAAGAGAATCAGTTATCTTTCCAGAAATTTGTCATTGTGACCATCTGGTCCCCGTCTATTCTGTATCTGATGACAAACAACGGTTGAAATTCATGTGGTTGTGGAATGCGCTATCGCTCAGATTCTTAACAGAGACGTCTTAAAAGTCCCTTACAGGTTTACAAAGAAACTAAATTCCTTCGATTTCTAGAAAAATCTATTCCATATTAAAAGACGCTTCCATTTTTGCAGCACCTTAACAGATGTTGAAATTTTGACTCATAGTGATATATATGTTTGCCCTGGCTGGGTGGCGTGGCTCTTTTGTCACTGGCCGTTTGCACTCAAAAATGCGGGTTTGACCCCGGCTCAAATCGGTGGATTTTAGTGAAGCAGAAAATCGGCAGCTGCCATGTCGTATGATTTACATGCCGTATTCACTAGAGTGTCTGTTTGGCTGGGTGCTCTCGGCAAAATTAAATCCTAGTATAGCTTCGCATCGTCAGAGCTCAAGTGCCTTCGTCTAGAGAGGAAATTGGGCTTCAAAATTACCTGCGGAGATTGGTATCCACCAATATGGTGCAGCACTAAAAAGAGATACCAACTTCTTGGGAATGTATTGCAATGGGAAATCACCAATCCTCAGGCCATTAGAAATATATTTGTTTTGGAGCTTTTTGAGAAGGTTATATCCAGAATGAATGATAAATTAAGGCATCCGGGGAACACGTTCGGAGTGCATTTTAACAAAATAGCATACTAAAGCATTATAAATGCTCTTTTAGGACTCAATACCAATAAATATTAATATTTAACTATCAAAATTTAAAATAAATTATCTAAATTTTACAAAAATCACAATTATAAGTGAAATTTTAGCAACATTTTTGAAAAACTTCAAAGTAGTTAGAGAAAAAATAATAAACATATATAACTAAAAGTATTACTAAAACAAATTAGATGCATTTATCTAGAAAATGTACTAAAATTTTAATTTTTTATTAAAATTTGAAAATGTTCGAGCTGATTGAGTAAACATTATAAGAAATGTTACATTTTTTATAAGACCATTATTTAAATAACAAGCCATAACTCAAAAAGTATTCATACAATAAGAAATATTTTAGTACATTCTCTAGAAAATAACAAATATGATGCTCAAAAAATTTTATAGAAATACATTCGTAATATTTTGATTTATCAGTCTCGCCATGATAGATTTTGAGCCATTTAAATGCCTTTCTGGTAGATCAAAAACCCACTTTCAGTTTTTCTAAATTTATGAAATTGATTGTACCTTGGCCTCTAGGTAGTGTAGAAAAAAAACAAAGTATTTTTTCGTAAAGTCAAAAGATAGCTCTATGCAATAAAATAAAAAACAAAAATATCTCTCTTGACTGAACTGGGTCATTTTCAACGTGTTCCGATACTTTAAGAAAGAATATTTAGAAAACCTTTCTTATATTTCTACGGCATTGCTAACATTTGCAGTAATGACTTTTAGCTTAATATTTTTAAATTTAGAAAACAATTTCAATTAACTTCCAAGGAAAAATCTTTTCTATATTCAGAAAGTACAGTAGTATTTTTGAAACGAATGAATTTATTAATGGATAAGATATATGAATGAATGAATAAGTGTGGCTTATGTATTTATTTTATAACAAAAAGATAAGATGACATTCCAAAAAAAATCTCCGCACATTAGTTAAATGAAATAAAAGAATATGCATACACACACACAATTTGGATACATAATGTTAAAAAAAAAGAGGGGAAAGTCGATAAATCTTTATATAGATGTATAGTAACTGTCATTTTATGAAGTTACATTGTAAAAATTAATTATATTAGAAATTTTTTAAAAAATTGAAGAATTTTGAGGAAATTTATTCGCAATATAGCTTTGGAAGCTTAAAGTTTGAAAGAAAATGATACATACAAGTAAATAATTTGCTATTATTTAATAAATTTTTTTCTCTAATTGATAAAATGTCATTTATAAACAAACAATAGTTGGAAATACAAAACATTCTAGAAAGCTTATTTACACTTTTATTAGTTTAAGTATATTCCCTTTTTAAAATCATTTTAATATTATTCCTTTATTTATCTGAAAAACTGTCGTGAGTTTCCAATTTTGCTACCATTTCAAATAGGAAGAGGGACATTTAAATTTTGTTGAAGAGTTGAAGGCTATTAAGTGCCTGTCAAGCCGTTGAAATAAGAGCAGACATTTCAAATCTGCTACGAAAGATGCGTTCTGCGTTTGAATTGTGGATAGATGCTTTAAATTTTCTTACACTCTTTAATAGTAGTTAAAATGGAAAAATAACTATTTGCACATTTAATTATATTCTTTTTTTCATTTTGAGGTATGAGTTTCTTACAATCATGATTATACCACAACAAAGTGTTAAAATATTAATTACATTTTAAAATGACTTTAATCTAATTATTTTTAATATCTTAATAGTATAAATAAAGATGCATTTTTAAAATTATTTTTCAAAAATTGTTAAATTTATGAATTTTTAAAGCGTTTTAATCCAAGAAAATAAGTTTTTTGAATATAGGGAATCCTACCTATTTACCTGCCTCCATGTGCTTCCGAATGTCTGATTGTATATTTCTTGAAATGTACCATGAAGAAAATATAGCTTTCAAAACTTTTTGATCTTTCAAAACCTTATTAAAAATCAAGAGCTCTTGAAAGTAATTTTCTTAAAAGATTAGAAACATTATTTTCAGATATTTTTCAACTAAGATTCGGATATTTTATATATGGTTACTTCATTATAACTGTTTTTTTTATATTTTTAATTGATGTTGTAGTCGACTTTTTTTAAAAGAAACATTTAAAACAGAACTGTTTCACAGATACATTATTGTATTACTTTTTTTTCTATTTTGAATTGAATAAGGTATTAAAATGAAAAATGTAAAACACGGGGCAAAACGTAAATAACTTTTTTTTTTACTGAAATGTAATGAATTTCTTAAAAAAACGTGTAAAAATATAATAAACACAAAAAAACTTAGCCTGAAATCCTACAATTTTGAATCAAATTTAAATGATCATGAATTTTTCAGTATTCCTTCACTAGTCTTTGGAAACAAAAGGAAAAAAAACTAGGTTTCTTACAATTCTTTATTTCCTATTTCATACTCGGTTTTATGGATCGCCTTATTTTTTTTCTCTTTTGATTAATCTACTTACAGTTGAGGAGTAATATCTGAAGCATTTTCCTGCTAATGGATGTGCTACCTGATGAGAGGGGATATAAAAAGATGAAATGGTTTTCTCCCCCTTCCAAAATACAGAAGAATAAACTCATCTCTTCGTCGAAGAACAAACTGAAGACCACCCCATTCCCGAAGGAGATTTTTTCATTTCTAAAGAAGTTGGAACACAATGAGATGGCTTCTAACCAAAGATCTTCAGAGTTGAAAGAGAGACACTCATTTAGTCTCTACGAAAGAAAAAAAAACTTCTAATGTTAAAGAATACTTTGTTAAAACATTTAATCATTATGTTTCCTTTTTTTCATTTCTTTCCAATTTTGTCTTAGTAATGAAGAAAAAAACTGAATAAGCAAAAAATTTAGAAAGTAAAAAATGTCCAGTAATCCCAAACTGTCTTTATTTACAGAACGTTTCTCACGAATAAGAAATCAGAAACGCAATATCAAAGGTAAATTAAGGAAAAGGTATCTTAAAGTTGTAGTAGCCTCTGGTTACCCCTTACATCCAAACCTTCATGTCTATCTGTAAACCCTGCTAGATGTGTAGGAGGAACTAAATAATCCACAGACATTATTCCAATCTAATTTGATTTATTAATTCTTATTAATGATTATGAAACATACACAACACAATTCTAATTAAGGTATGTAAACAATGGTAGAGTGCAGAGGTGAGATACTCTTATGCGGGGATAATATTAAAGAACCTCAACTGAATCTTCGACAGCTTAAATACGCTCATTTACAACTACGTCGCAAATTAATAATCAGATTTTACTTAATCAAGTGCACAATACCTGAATTCCTAATGTTGAAAACTTCAGGCACTTTCTTTGGCTTGATCAAATGACAATGGCTCCACGCTCTGCAATCTTTATTTCCACTTTTTTTCAATCTTTACTAATCACTTCTACTTGCACACATCCAACGTACCAACTTCAGCTTGTCAACAACTACGTGTCAACAGATCACTTGCACTCCTCCTTTCCTTCACTTTACTTCACTTAACTTAACCTCTTACTTCACTCTATTTCAACTCGCGAAAACCGAATTTATATAGTATTCCTCACTGATATAAATCACGTTTGGTTTCTCGATGAAGGTTGGTTGAAATAAATATTTTGTTTTAAAGAGAAAAGAAGAAATTAGTAGAAACGCGTATAGATCCGTCACAAAGTACTCGATACCTACTCATTTAATCAATTCTAGTTTAATGATCACGATATTATTTCATTACTAAATGAAATTTTGGTGGATTAAGACCAGGCTTCGGATAGTAATTTTTTTTCGTTCTGGTTTTCGTTCCGCCAAAAATAATGGTCTTCGGTTCAGTTCCGAATGAATAATTTTATTTTATGTACAGGCTTATTTGAGCTAGAAGTACAATTCTATCATAAGCACACAAAAAAAAATAATAATAATAATTCTACCAAAATTTAGAAAATTTTATTCTTTTTTTGGTACACTATGTGAATTGTGATACAATTAACTAGCATATATCATACTAGCGGTGAGCAATGGCATTGGCATCCATTATCAAAATAGCATTTGTCAATTAGGTTCATGAATCTGGTTTGTCTATCTAAACATTCTATACAAGTATCCGTGGATAATATGTTGAGATGCAAAAAATATAACTCAGACGAAAAATATTTTTCTATAATAATCCTCTAGTTCATTGAATCTTCCTCCTACTGGAAGTTTCTTGCAATACTTAAACAAATAAGTACAAGTGAACATTAAAACCGGAAATCAGGAAGCAATGTACTTGTACATGTAATGGTGATAATTACAGGGCTGACGTTTAATTAGAAAATATTGATAAGTTGGTTACAAAATGATTGAAAATATATGGAACCGAAATAAACCGGTTTTTTTTTAAATTTCTGTTCTGGTTTTCGTTTTGACCACAATAACTGTTTTCTCCGGTCTTCGGTATTCGAGGTCCTGATTAAGACACTCAAACAAAGTTGAATCCTAGCTCGATACAAATATTACTATTGGGTTGCTATATAATTATCTGGCGTTTTTTCAACAAATTTTATTTAACAAAATCAATAACAATATTTGACAAAAACATGTTTAAACGATTATTCGGGAGCGTAGTCACCGTCTACTTCAATTACTGCTTCTCATTTTCTTGGCAGACGGTTGATTCCGCGAGCGAAGAAGACACGATTCTTAGAGGCGATTCACGCTTTGACATCGGCTACCAAGTCATCCGATCGTCGATCCCGAGCCTGATAGTTGAAATCCGATATGGCCGACCTCTTCCTGGCTTATCCTCCAAGATGGTATCACTGATTTGAAACGGGCAAACCACTCCCTACACTGACTTGCGCTGATTGTTCTTTTGCCAAAAAGTTCGTTGAGATCGCGAAATGACTGTGCTGCTTTCCATCCTTTCTCCAAGTGCTAGAGCATAATATAACAAATATGATTATGGTTTTCGACACACCTCTTCTAAGACAGTAGAGAAGATTATTTTTATACAAAAATAATAAACATAACGCCACTTTTCACTAATGAAAAACGCGCTGATATAAACGCCGGATAATTATGCATCAACCCAATATATTCTTCTTATAACGAAGTATATAAACTAAATGTTAGATGCCTATAAATGAAGCCTGCCAGCAGCTGAGCTCAAAGGACGAACTATAATCATCAAAAAGGTTTACTACTGAAGTGTTTTGCATGAAATCCGATAAAACAAGTAGCTCATTTCTCCCTAAAAATGCATGTAAATGGATTTTAAAATTACGTTTCACAATCGAGGAGGAAAAAAAATTAAAGACTGTAACTTCAAGAAGATATGACATTTCATATGGATGTTAAATAATCTTACAGACATCCCTTGGAAATAAATGAATTCTTTCAAAAAATCTGTTATTGCTTGAAAACTAAATTTAAGTTTCACATAGGAGAATCAAGTTGATATAAAGCTCAACATAAATATCACCAGAAAAATTTTAAACTTCATAGATCTTGAGAACAATTTATTACATTTTAACGATTGATTTTTTACAGTACGCATGGTTAAATATATAAAAAAACATTATTAAATTAAAGATTGCATGCATAAATATTTTAAGGTAAATAGAACGTTAAAATGCGCCAATTTTTGCTTTTTTTAATTTTAAAATTTCATAAATAATGCATCTGTATATGCATTTATGAGTTTGCGATAAATAGAACGTTAGGAAATTTAATTTTAAAATTGTAAGCAAATGTGATGTAACTATGAATCAGGTAAACTTTCTTCAAAATCTGTTTTGTATTGATATATATCTTAAAATACTAAAACTTTTATTGTACAAGATGAATGCATTTTTCTAATATTATATATTCAAACGTTTTGAGAATTCTACTTTTCTTGGGCAGAAATTAAGGAAAATGTAAATAAACAGTTACACAAGTTTAAGATAATTTTTTTAAAACGTTAATTATGTCTAGAGTTTTACATTTATAAATGCTCAGTGTAGTTCTTAAGTTATTAACCAAGTAGATATAGTATAAAGTTTGTGAATCTTGAGGGTTATCCCCTAAATTTATAACACAGCTTGTATGATAGACGTTTCGTTATTTCTAACTGCTCAATTTGAAGGCTCATGAATAATTCTTTATATTTCTAACAGTTGATTTTACTTTAAAATAAGTAAATATTTATGTGTATGAGTTCAAAAGCAGAACTTCTTTTGTTATAATTTTTTTTAAAAAATAGTTCCACTTAAACTAAGCATCAAACTAACTCTTAGAGATTTATACTTCATGTATTTTTAAAACAATACTTAAAATATGTGTAAGGAATTCTGTGTTTGTGTTTGTGTGTGTGTGTGTGTGTGTGTGTGTGTGTGTGTGTGTGTTTGTGTGTGTGTGTGTGTGTTGTGTGTGTGTGTGTGTGTGTGTGTGTGTGTGTGTGTGTGTGTGTGTGTGTAATATCCTGTAATAATAATTTTCAGTCGGAAGTAAAAAAAAATAATAATTACAGATATATAAAATATTGGTATTTTAAACGGAAGATGCTGTGAATCGTTGATAGCGTGTCAATGATGTACGGAAAGAGTAATTAAAAAAAAGTTCTTAATCATCTAGAATTTAAAATTTATAAATTAAAAGCTGAAAATTGAAGCAAAATAATCCAATTAATTACAGTATGGTTTTCTATTTCATTAAAAATATTATTTTGCAAATCATAGATGAAAATATCTTTATTTGCAAATTTCTCAAAAAGCATTTTTTGGTGATTCAGGTGCACCTTTCTCAACATCCACTTTATCTATAGCTCTGCTATTTTACATATTAAAAGATTCACAAATCTTATATATACTACAGCTTCTGCGTAAAATTTATAGGAAATTTGAATCCCAAATTAAATTTTTTAAAAAATTTATTCATTTATTTTTTTTAAAATTTCGTTACAGTTAATATATGGACTGTTATGTTTACAAACATTCTGCAAAAATTAAAGCTATATATGCAGTGGATTTTCTGCCAAATGAATATAAATATAAGAACATGACTCGAAAATAAAAAAAAGTTGTTGATTATTAATTGCTCATACAAAGTTATTTGTGCTTTAAAATTTGATTTTCTTTTACATTAGGAAAATAAATATACAGACAACTTACTGTAAAAATATTCTTTCCGTTGCTTTTAATTTAAATAAGTGGGTACCAATTAAATTTGGTGTAAAAAAACGTTCATTTCAAAAACGTAACGTTCAAAACATTACCAAATGTGTATCTGCAATGCAAACATATTTTTCATCTTGTTATTTATTTACCTATTTCCATTATATATAAAAGCAGAAACTTACAATATGTGCTTTAAAAAAAGACTTAATGTTCATAAAATTTACAAATGAAAATTCCAGTAGTACTAGATATTTATTGCGTTTTCAGTATTTATACTTCAAATTTTTGTCATTATCAAAGACATTTTATGTAGCTCGACATTCAGAAATTCTAATTCTAGAGTTTTAAATTGATAAGAAATTTAATTTTTACACTCTACTGCTTTTTTATATCCGTGATAAACATGTTTTTGAAAAATTAATTTTAGACAAATAAATCTTGAATTAAAATAAAAACCATTTAACACCCAATTTTTTTATTCATATAACCAATTAACTTTCCTTTCTAGGGAGTGTTTCTTCTTTCTGTATCTGAATCTGAAAACACACCGTACATTTCATCTTTTTGGTGAAAAAAGAAAACAATCTAAGACATGCTAGGAAATACGAAATGATTAAATACTGTTCTTTCTCTTCCAAAAACAACAAAAGTAGGCGAGGCTCTCGTAAGAGATACCAAGTGCATGAGTAACATGAAAATTTGTAAAAAAGATATCGACTACCTTTTGAAATGTAGAGCAAATAGTCGGTCCGGTAACTGTTAATGACTTCTTTTGTTTTGTGAAATTTGGATTTTATGGTTTAATTAATTTTTGCTTTTGAATCCATTTTTCTTTTAGTAATATAACTATTATGGATGTCCAATGAAGACAATTCATTTTGTACCACATTTCTTTTTTTTTTTTTTTTGTATACACATTCGTTAAAAAAGTTATCAATAACTAAAATGTTCTTTAGATAAATTGCTTCTTTTTTATGAAAAAAAATATTTTTAAGGATAAAACAAAAAGATTTGTATAAAGGGATTTTTAAATTATTTTTAATACTGATTATTTACTTCAGTTTACCTTTCATATCCTAAAATTATTAATTATAACAATTTATTATTTTTTTAAAAATATGCTATTGGCTTTGTGTATATATTTTTACAAGCACATTTCTGCTTTTATGAATAGAATTTATATATAATTAAAAATATTATAGAATAAAAATTTATATTATTTTTTGTATATTATGTATTATTTATATTACAGAATTTTGTACATTTTAGAAAAACTATGTCTTATATATTTAAAAAAGGGTTAAATTTGATTACATACGCACACACAAAATTATTTCATTTTGTATCACTGAAAGAAACTCTAATTAATTTAGATGTTAAAAGATTTCAATTGATTAAATATGTCTATTCGACGTCAATCCGCAAATGTTCAGTTATTCAAAATTTTTACTGAACCTTTCAAGATGGCAAGTCAACTGAAATATAGATTTATAACAATTTATTGTCAACTGAAAGTTTTTCGGGCATCAAAATTAGCTTTTAAATGTACCGATAAACACGATTTTTACTTTTCCGTAGAGATGAGCTTTCAAAGTATGAATAAGTTTTTATACGTTTTAAAACTACATGGTAGAGTGAAAAAGTACTTAAACAGGATTACACTTTTTTTTTACTAGCGAAAACATGTTTCTACACGAGGTACTCCATTTTATTTTAAAATACTTTCGGGAAAATATTTGTTATACTTTGGAAACTTGAGTTAAGTTGTGCATGATAGCTTGTTGTTTGGTTATATGTTCACTTGGGGTCTCCGAGAGCCAATGTCAAAAACGTTTTTAAAATATTTTTTAGTGGCACACACATCATTTTCATGTGTGCTTATGTGTAAAAAATAAACTTCATCTTAAGAAATAATTTGAAATAATTTTTATAAATTTTAAATGCTTTAATATTTTTTTCCAAGAAAAATGTTGTTTGGTATCATCAATACATTTAATAGTTAGTGAGATATAAATGTAATTTATTAGCTAAATACAAGGTGCTATTGTAATAATAAATATGCAAAAGTGTCATTTCACCACGTTTCAAAATTGTATCGAATTCATCTACCATGTTATATTTATTCATTAACATAAGAGCCTTAAAAGCCATTAAAGTGTTCTTTTTGTAGAACAAATTTAAACAATTAAGTTCCTTTCCGGTGAAAGCGGGAATTATAGGGAGTGTTTCTTTATAAATTGATAATATAAAAGAAATTTTAATAATGTTTTATTATTGATTTTATTTTGCGTTTATTTTAATATGAAATGGAATAAAA
Source organism: Trichonephila clavata (assembly GCA_019973975.1). Lineage (NCBI taxonomy): Eukaryota > Metazoa > Arthropoda > Arachnida > Araneae > Nephilidae > Trichonephila > Trichonephila clavata. Next base: position 220,650 of record BMAO01004906.1, read on the forward strand.
TTCAAGAACTTAAGTTGGAACTTGTATATCTATATTCTTCAGATTTCTTAAAAATATCTCTCCTTCGGATGCTTTAATCCGTTCAGGACTAATGTCTCTTAGATGTGATGACTTCAGGGAACGCGTTATCATATGTGAGATTACGATTTTCCCGTTCTGAGACTCGGGATCATACCAGGAACTTGGAATTGGAACTTGTGGAATTTGGAATGATTATGAACTACAAATTTTGGTGTATGTTGTTACAATAATGATTTTAAATGAATTTTCAAATGTAGGGCTTAACCAGAAAAATCGCTAGGATCTGAATGGATTAATGAGTGAAAATAAATTTCAGGTGAAAATAAATTTCATTGAGTGTATTGTACTTATTTATTTTCACGAAACTCAGCAAGCCACGTAATTTGAAGAACATTCAGAATGCTAAATGTGTGAAATCATAATTTGTATCCATCATTGTACGAAAGTCTTTTCAAAAGTAATGTACCTAACTATTTTCTTCAGAAAAAAATTACACGTTTATTTGGTTAGCAATATTTCTTTACAAATTTTATTTCTGTAGTCTCCCTACATCGCTTTGGAGGGTTTCTGAAAGCTTCGAAACTTTGAATACATGCATGCCCGCACGCGCACACACACACGCACGCACGTACACACACACACACATACACCGGTTACGTAGGCAGAAAATCCAGTCATAGATATATATGAAACGACCGCCTCGCATAAGTTCTTTCATTTTTGTAAATAAGTCAGTCAAGAGAACTCATGTCAGGGCAATAGGTTGTATGAGGTAAGATTTTCCAATGATGGAGAATGAAAGGACCAGCTTCTTGCTAGTTTTAGACAATTTACTGCTACTTATTTGAAGGAAAGCTAGATATTCTAATCCTGTGTAGTTTTGAGCATAGGAGGCTCTTTTTTGTGATGATTACACCAACGAAACTTCTTGGTTCGTGAGGAGACTCACTGATAAGAAACCGTTCTGCGGTCCACTGTTAACTGACCGCTAGTTTCAAATAAATTTTTTCTGATTGATTTTTACCACATAAAGTTTCAAGCTTAAATGTATGATCTTTTATTTTCATCACTCAAAGTACCCGAAATCACTGCAAGCTCAATTTATAACACGCGTTAATAGCTGTCTACTCAAGATATAGCTAAAAAATCACATATGCGGTTTCCTCGAAGTTCAAATTACAGCTACCGCTGTGTGTATACGTTTATTCGAGTCCCTATTTCCAATCTGAAAGCAGGCGATTGTATAAAACTCTTTCAAATTAATCTTATGTTAAAATTAAAATCTGGGATTTATTATATTACTAGTTATATTAAAATTAAATTAAAATGTTTATAAGAAAAACCATTAAACGAATTATAAACCATTTTATATAAGAATTGAGAGAAACATTAAGTTAAAAAAATTTAGTTTGAAATAGGTAAGCTAATAAGATTAGCTACGCATCTCTTCTTATCGAATATTGTGATCCCTAAGGATTGCAATAATACTCCAAAAGTCGAGGTATGGTTTTGTATACAAACACATATAAATTTTATTTTTATTTAGGACCGGAAATAAAATAAAGTAATAATTTAGGGGGGAAAATGTTTAATAAAATTTTAGGTAAAGCAAATGCAAAATCTCCAAACCGAAGTTATTTTGATATAGAACGCTTCACATAAAATCTAACGAAGTAATGTACCGTCTCAAAGATTTTTTCCCCCTCCTATCGTGCCAATACTTTTTATTCCTTGTGCTTTGTTGAAAAAATACATTCCTCTCTGAAGTCTATATTTTCTAAAATTTGTAATCCTTTTTTAATTAACCTGAGACCTTCTGTCAAACTTCCAACACCGTCATATCGATCTTCTGACTGAACTTGGTCTCCAATTCTTCAATGTCTTGCTCTTGCTCAGACATTTGTATGTGCTCATCAATTATCAGCTGAATATTGTAGGAATCTAGCAGTTATGGCACGTCATCACTATCCACTTCTAAATTTATTATAGACAACTTCTTCAATCACTTTATCAATTTACGCTTAAGACGGGCTATTACTGTAGTCTATTTGCGGATGTTACGAACGGTCATCCTAGCTAGCAGCAATGGCAGACGTACGCTGGGAAGGTGTTGTAATTTATCGTTTCGAATCTTCTTCCATACTGCAGTAGCACCACCTTGAGCATTACTTTTCAAACGACCCCCATTATTTGATTTGATTTAAGCTGCACTATGATTAACACGAGGGCTATAGGCTGTGGACCTCGTAATTTTGTGTACCAGAGTCAAGTTATTAGACAACATCTGTGCCCTTCCCTTAAATACCACCTTCTCTCCACACCTTGCCAACGGGAGGACATTGTGCCTCCTCAGACTTAACATGGTCTATCACCTCTGCACGGCGGGATTTCAGTGGTTCTAGGTTTCGGATCGCAACTCGAAAACTCCGGTCACTAGCTCGCGAGCATGACTACTCGACTGCCACTCACAAGAAAATCGCGTAATTAAGTATAATGAACATAATTAAGTTGTAATAACTATAAATATAAATACTATTTCTGATTTAAAACTCGTAGTTAATTGCCAAATTGGGAAATACATCGTTTATAGATTTATATTAGAGGTCTTCAACCAGTGGCCTGCTGGTCACGAATGGCTTGCTGGTAGTACATTAGTGGCTCCTCATTTAAATTTGAGGCAATTTCAAAAAAAAAATTGCCTTACAGCTTTTTTTCGTAAAAAAACATCATTTGTTTTCTGTTATTCCTGATATTTAAAAAAATTTAGTGATGTGTTTTATACCATTTGAGATAAAATTTTCTCAAAAGGACAAATGTTTCAAAAATTTCACTGTATTTTAAATAATTTTGAATATAAAATATCCATAGATGCATAAAATCTCAGAGATTTTCAGTAGGGTTTCTGATTTCCTGGGTTTTTCCCATCTCGGGAATGTCCGGGAAATCCCGGGAATGTAATTATCGGAATTCCCGGGAATACATCAAAATTTTAAAAAATTAAAAACAAGTTATTTTTAAAAATAAAATAAAAAATAATTATATAAAATAAGGATGTATATATAAGTTACAAAATTAATTCTTATTTACGTAATGATCTAAAAAGTACATAAAATATATAATAAATTGATTATTCATTTTTGAAATAGGATTTCGGAAAGCATAAGCAATTTATACTTTTATCACTGAGACATGGAAAAATTGTTTCAGTTAAAGATTTAGTAAATTAAAAATCTCGAGGAAAAAAATTCACATTTGAAAAATAATTACTAGAATTAATGTTCTTAACTCACCTTCGTTTGAAAATTAACCAGTCAATTATTTCTCTAATATTGCTCTAATAAGAGATAAATATTAATATATACTTAAAAACTCATTTGCTGCTGAAGCGCCGATTATATACGTTAAAAATATTAACTATTGTATTTAAGATATTTTATTTCTATAACCGATTTCTTGTTCATGGAATTGCTGTATTACTGTTACAGAAATATAAATAAATATTAATATAAGAATCTCACACAAGAAAGTTAAGTTTAGAAAAATAATAAATAAGAAAAATTGCTCTATTGCTCTTATAAAAATATTCTCTCCCAAACAGTTTTTGGATTCATTCTCTTCTTCAAATTGCTGATTCAATTAAACAGCTCATAATAAAAACAAGTATCCGAAAAAAAGTTTTAAAAAAAGATTAAATAAATAACAGTTTTAAGTATTAGTGCTTACATTATCCACATAAATCTAGATCTTGAAACTTCGATCACGCAGTTTTGGTTGGCAACGAAATGCGATTGCTTTTAAAACCCAATATTTCTTGTTAACGAAGCTCGATACACACATAGACAGGAATTAATCTGGACAGAGTCTCTTTCCTACGGGAGCTGGAAAAATTTTCACCCCCAAAAGTTCTCATATTACACTCTTGCCATACAGTTGGGGTAACAAAACATTCCTTCCTCTAGAAGTTCGGGGTGAACGATCGCAAATTGCCACAGTAGGGTCAGTTAACGATGTCCGAGATTGAAATCTAAGGTCAAGTCAAAAATAGCTACTCCATAGATAATTCAAGCCCTGTGTGATTCCCGGGAATGAAATATAATTCCCGGGAATAGAAAAAGTACAGAAATCTTATGATTTCCCGGGAAAGAAACCCTAATTTTCAGAAGAAATGTAGACTTACCTTTAAAAACAAGTTAGTAAAATATTTCCATTTAAGGTATACGAATACGAATAAAAAGTTTTTTTAAAATTATATTTAAAAAAAATACTGTATTTGTAAATTTTATTTGACCAATTTTAAGGCATTTAAATGGTGACTTCCGGCTGTTTAAATACCCACTTCCGATTTTTCATGCATTACTAATTATTAAATATCCTGGCTTGTAAGTGACCTAGAAACAAAATAAAGACAGTTTCCTGGAGCTAAGTAATTGCTGTGTTCAATAAAATGAAAAACTCAAAAGGTGATTTTTTGCAAGAATTGTCCCTTTCAACGTATTCATGCCTTAACATCTTTTAAACCAAAAAACACACGCAAGCTCAAACACAAACATGTGTGTATACAGGGTGATCTCGAGTTCATGGTATACACTTTAAGGGTAGGTACAGGACATTATAATGATCACACATTTACTGTATAGGAATGTATGGGTGCAAGTGACGTGGTGAGGCACAAACACAAAAAATAATAGACAAAGTGTTTATTGAAAGCGTCGTTGACATATGCAATGTTTTTTTCAATATTTGCTCATAACTGTCCAGAACATGAGCTATGAAGTCCAACTGTGGCGCACTCTGCTGTATCACCCCCTGGCAGTCGGAGAAAATAGTCTTCTGGATTCAAAGCTTGTACTCGCGCTGAAAATGGAATAGGTTTAACTGATTTTCGCTTAACACACTACAAACTGTCTGATGACTCATACTTACGTGATGAGCAACAGCTCTGGTATTTGACTCGGGTCTAGACGTTCAAGATGCTTTCTTCCAGACTTGGACTGCATACAGCTTTTCGTCAACCAGCATCACGTCTGGTGACGTGGAACGAAACTGTTTCACAAAGTGTATGATATAACCGCGAAAACATTATTAGGTACGGTATTCTTCGTTCTGGAAACTGTACGTAGGGCAGCTCGGCCGTTACCATTTGCAAGGCCGTACATGTAATGCATGTCTGTATACGTAAAATCTCCCATTGCAGACGTCAGCACAATTGTGTGAATGACGCTTTCCCTACAGAGTTGCATCATGTTGAACGGCGGTTACACTCATCTATTGCTCCCTACCGGCAACGCAACCAACCGATAAATCTATTTCTCTTTTCTTTAATTTTTCCTGTCACCGTGTCACTTGCGTCCATACATTACTATACAATTACAAGGTCCTGTACTTAACCTTAAAGTTTGTACCATGAATTTGGGTCCACCCAGTATATATATAATTACCAGTATATATATAAATCTCTATGTTATTACGAAGTACATTCTCCTATAGGAAAAATGACCTCTTCAACTCATCTTAGTATTGACCCTACTAGTGCAGCGTACATGTTCTTAACTTCACCATCGTAGAACCACACTTGTATCAGACTTTTTATCATTTGTTCTATTGTCGTACAACTCATCTTAGCTGAAAGATTTTTGAGAATATGTCATAAATGCTCAATAAAATTTATGCCTGGTGATTTTCCTGGCCAATTAAGCACTTTTATTTTATTTTCGCGCATGGAATTCTGAACCAATATCTAATTGTGACAAGAAGCCAAATCATGTTGAAATGTTTCGTCAAATGTTTCTGTAGATGGAACAATTTTGCTGTATAATATTTCGAAATATTTGACATAATTCATCATGTTTTTAAGAGAAACTAAGCTTCCAGTGTCATTTGTTGTGAACCCCCCCCCCCCCCCCCGAAACATCTTTTTAGAAGGGTGTTTTACAGTCTGTTGAATATTCTTTGGCAGCACAGTTTCATCTTCACTTTGTCTAACTACAGTTGATTTGTATCCCTGCACAAATAAATACGTTTCATCACTGAAAATCACCTTCTTCTAGTCATTAACATTCAATGATCAGTATTGTTGGTCTTTGCTAAAAATCGTTTCATATTTTTCTGAGTTAGAAATTGCTTTTTCTTCGGTCTTGATGCCTTACGGCTATCTTTTAGAACCCTTTTCTGTACAGTTGAGGTACTCACTTTAACACCATAAACCAATATATCCCTTCGAAGGTCTGTGATTGTCTTACTTTGATTTATTTTACTATTTCTTATTAGAATTTCATTATTTCTTAAAGTAATTTTCCTTTTCTTTTTGTAGACGATGATCAGGAATCTTGAAATGTTCTTAGCATTCTTGAAACACTTGATTTATCTACACCAACTACCGTAGCTGTATCTCTTACAGTCATAGAAGTGTGTTCACCAGAGATATTATTTTAGAACACTTCCTCGGAGAAATATTCATGGATGTAGAAGCAAAAGAAACAAGTGTGGAAGGCAAAATTATAACCACCAGCTACACTACTGAAAGGCTCACAACTGAGCTACTAATGTACTAAAACCAATCAAATGAATAAAATATTGTCAAGATCAATTCGGCACATTTCTTCTAGGCAGATAAAACCAGTTTGAGGTGGTTCAGGATGTAATTGGTAATCACATACCAACTCCGACCAGTACAAAATATATGTCTCAATTTATTCGAACAGTATAGTATTTGTTAAAATATATATTATTCAGTAAAAAAAGTATCCATTTTATTAAAAGAACGAAATCAGCAAAGTGTTTCTTCTTTGACGTATTAAATATTTTTTATTCTGTATATTTATTTTTTGTTCTTTTATTAAAAATAGCAGTCTCGATGCATAAAGCTAACTTTTCTGAAAAATTCGATTATATTTTAAACGTGCAGATTATAAAGTTAGTTACACATGCAGCTTTAAACAGAAACTTTATAAATATTTTACCGTTCAGAATCAATTAGGAAAACTTGACTTATTGAAAAATAATACATCTGACAAAAACAAAATGTTTATTGTTTCTTTGTGTGATATTATTGAGATGCAGTAAAACTTTTGACAAATATATGCTCGTTTATTTTATTTTATTTATTTTTTTAACTTAAATGCGATTGTAGAAATTTGATATCAAGTGATATTTATAACTTGTTGCATCTTTCTTGGATATTTATTCCATTTATTTATTTGATTTTTCTCACTGACGATGAAATAAATAAATTCATTCATGAGTTTGAATTTTGCTTAAGAAAACCAGTTTTAAGTAACGTCAAATTGAAAACATACATTTTAAAAATGTATTAGAAAACATGCATTAACAATTATTGTTTGTGCTGGAAAAATATTCTCTTTGCAACGCGCAAAGTTTGAAATTTTGCTGAATATTTAAAAAAAAATCTTTTTAGTGCGAGACTTTAAATTAGGGTCTTCTTTTTTAATATATGATTATTTTATTTAAAGCTGAAAACTTATTAAAATTCTGACTTTTATTATTTACTCAACCCACACTTCATTTTTATTGATCAGAAGAAAACAGAGTTTTGGCTGTTTCAAAAAAGCATTGCAAAAAAGCATGCCAATGATTTAAAGCATTCGCTTTAATTTTAGAATAAAATTAATTTGATTGATTTATTGCATATCAGCATCTTACTCTGAGGCAACACAGTCACTTGACAGAGGTTCAAAATGAAGAGGTCAGTCACCATTAAACCTCGCGTTGCTTCATAGTGTAAAGTAAATAAATCTCTCACTCACTGAAGCAACACAAGTTTGGAAAAAATGGAGTTTACCAAAAAATTTAACTTGATGGAAAAAATGGTGACCTATTTCGAAATAAGCACACCAAATAACGAAAAAATCATCGAAAACTTATTTTGTATTTTTTAAATACTTTGATTTCACAGGCTTGTAATTAATAAATCTGTAATGGGTTGAGAAATTTCGATGCATAAAAAAGTAACAGATTTCTGCCAAAAGCTTTCAATTTTTAGGAAGTTAATCAAAATGTATTGAAAAAATAAAATACAGTTGTACATGTAGTTGTTGTAGGTTAAATATTGTTTTATGAATCACTTCCTTCATCGCCAATTTGGTAAATAATTAGAATCGTATTGAATAGAAGTCCACTACAGAAGAATGAGCTGATGGCCCAATCCCTACTATTTGTTACTTTTCTTTGTCAAAGGTACGCACTAAAAAAGGATTGGATTATACATATGATACAAAAAGAAAACATTTTATTTTGTTCGTCGTCATTATTTTTCTCCAAAGAAGAAACCGCCAAACTTCTCCAACGGGTAATATAGCTTTGTTTTAATGTACAAGTGCAGAACTTTTAAAATTTAAAAATCTTAAAAAGTATTATTTGATTGAATCTATTGTGGTAATAAATTTCAATGGATGAAGCACTTAATTGGCATATTATAATATTAAAACATATTTTAATTTATTTACTGCTAGGGTTGGTACCATTTAAGATTCAAAAAGGAGGTTCAAAGGTTTCTCCTAAGGTTCTTTACATGGCTTGCCATCAATAGTCATCGTGTTCTTCTAATAGAAGCGTTAGAAACAAACATTCAATCAATCTGAAGCAATTAGAGGTTTATGGGTGACGAGAACTGAACTTGGACAGATTTAACTTTCATTAGCTGCTTTACACAGTAGCTTGTCAGTAGCAAGATTCGACAGAAGCAATGCTGGCACTGTACTCTCTCTCTCTGTCTGAAGAAGCACTGTACTCTCGATCCTAAGCAGTAACAAAAAAAAAAATGGTTTCAGATTCAAAAAAGAAAATTAGATTTTATTTAATGAGTCAGTGCTTATTAACATCGCACTATAAAGCAACACGGGATTTTTGAAGAATGGACCTCTGTCAAGTGACGAGGATGACACCTGAGCTGGCACCACCCTCTCCTATCACACCCCACAGACGGAAGTACATTGAGCCTAGACAGACCCACACTACAAGGCATGTCAGATTTTAAGTAATCCTATATCACAGCAAAGGGACTATTATATTCTAAGTAAGTGTATTGGGGTCATGGATATTCCAGTTTAAGTGCAATGAAAATGAATTAATTGAAGGAGGGAATGCAGATTCCACCTTCATGAATTAGCGATATTTAGTGCTGAGATGTATTGAACTGCAGCCAGTCAGCGATTTAAAGTTTTTTTTATCAACATGTGGCTGGTTATATAGTCTGTAGAATGAACAGGGTGATTAAACATAAGATAAAATGGAGTGATATTTTTGTTATAGTGACGATTCACGCAATAAATTTAACTTCATTAATTGGTGCATGTGGATGCTTTTATTACTGTAATAGTTACGAAACTCAATGTGAAAATTTTAGAAAAGTTTTTTTCTCCCAACACGATAAATGGTCTTACTGAAGAATAGCGAAATGTAAAACAAGAGAGCACGTCCAAATGTTGAAGAATTCCTAATATCTGCGAATAGATTCTGAAATATTAATATATCCATGAAACTTTTTCGGAGCATAAGGCGATGGCCAGTTTTCCAGAATTGCGGCGTTATTATTGTACTGGACTGAACAGAGCTATTTTTATTAAGTTTTGCCCTTAGAGAGAGATTGTAAACAGCGGGATAATAGCCTTTTTTGCCCCATATCCCTCAAAACCAGTAACTGTAACTGATTGTCAACTGCGGAAGATTTAAGACGCTGTTAAATAAAATTTGAGCATTCCATGCTTTGGTGCTTTCAGGTGTTAAGAACGAGCCTTCTTTTCGTTCCTTTAAACTGACCATCCTCAAATGGAAATACTTCTTTATAGATTATTGGAGTTTTATTCCTGAGAATCGATTTTCAAACAAAGTCCCGGTATAGAACTTTTATGAGGAATGAAAATAGTACAAGCGTCAACAATAAAAAAGCGTTACGCTATGTTCTGCGCATGCGCCAAGTCGCTGTTGGAGAAAACCAGGTACTTGAGTACTGTAGCGGTAACTTAATAAGCTGGTAACAACCTATGGACAGGAGTGATTGTTCTTGTCTAGTGGTCATGTTGCTGGGCATCGGATCCATAGTCGCGGGTTCTATATTCCGGAATGGGGCACCAGTACATTCCTTTGAATAAGCATAACTTTTAAAGAAAAGGTTTGATCGAAAGATTTAAAACCTTTATTTAGGACGATAATAATTTTCCTTTATTTTTAAATTTAGCCTTATATTTATCCTCAGAAAATCCATTAATAGTTGTCCATTTTAGGATATTTGATTTTTTTTTTTTGCCACTTTCAATAAACTAGATTTTTGTTTATTAAGCAAACGGATATCTCGAGAAATTGGGAAATGATTATTAATAATCAATTTTAAATTTCGAATCTCAAGGAAGAACTTATTATTATAAAATAATAAATATGCTGTTTTTTTATAATAACTTTTACAACAGATACTTTTCCCTTTCTTCCATGAAATTTCCTTCCGTTTGTTAACCAATCTCTTAATTTATGAAGTACGGAAAGAAGCAATTGAGAGAACTAAATGTTGAAACCATTTTATAATTTTGAATAGTTTTCTTAGATAATGAAAGTACAGAATGTGAAGTCTTGAAATCTATTTTATTAATTTAAATTCTAGTATCATGTACTTCCTCTCTTAGGGTCATGGGTAGCCTAGTGGTTAGAGCATCGGACTCCAGGCCGGAAGGTCTGGGTTCGATGCCCCCAAATACTTCCCGAGTACACACGAAGAACGTGCTCGTTAAATCAGTGGGTCAAAATTGTGTCACCATCTATCGTGTTGTGTGAGCAAAATCGTACTGTTACCTTCTTGGGGGCTCAAAGCTTAGGCTAACGACAGGCGTAGATTTAGCCCATTGCCATGATGAATTTCGTAGGCCTCGATTTGACTACGTCAGATGGGTGGCATTAGTAACAACAACTTCCTCTCACACTTAGCGGTGATTTTAATTCCGTACAGATGAAGAATTGGGATGAGTACATTTTTTTAAAATCAGAGCTTGATTTGAATATTTTCCCTGGTAGAGCACTGGGGATGACTAGTTACGGTACAACCACAGGCGTAGCTAGTCCTGTGATTTGGCCTGTATCAAAATTCCTTGCAGGCCCTTTTTGGTCTGCTCTCAACGTTTTCCGACTTTTTTCTAACACATTTCGGGGCCCCAAAAGCATAGGAACCCCACCCCGTATCATTGATACGGCTGTCATGGTGGTCGCTACGCCCCTGGGCACAACCATTGATGCGATGTTTTCACGATTCGTAAATCATGTATCTACCGACATTCACGTATCATACTTAATTGCCACAAGGTGATTAATAATGGCGAGAGTATTAATGTAATTAATACTCAAAGTGATATTAATAGTGAAGTAAATGAACTTTTTAAAAAACAATGTACTCATGTATACTATGAGTAACATATATTTATGTAACATAATTGATGCATATTATATATATATATTATTTTACTGAATCAGTATGAAAAATGTAAATAGAATAAAGAAAATGCATGCATACTTTCTGTATTTTATTAGATCCATTTATTTACTCTGATTGTCTACTATATAACCAAAGACATTTAAGGAGTGAACTCCAGGCATGCTTCGGAGAGGACACTCACAGTTTCTTGCTTCTTTTTTTTGTATTTATTTTATAGTTCCTCTTGCTATACAGGAATCGTGACGTGCGCAAATGAGTTTTACTATTTAGAGCAAAGTGAACGAAGGACAGAGTTGTAGAGGGTGTTGATCGAGAAATCTTATTTGTGAAAGCTACTTTGCGGAATATCTAAGCATATATGCATATGATTGTAGTATTAACATTATTAGGATAACTACGCATTCGAATGGAAGGCCTCTGTCTTATTTCACCCTTTATTAGATAAGTAATATTTGTTATCATTAATTTAAAGTGAATCCCACGTGGGAATGGATGGTAGTGAGAAAGCCGATTTCTTGGCCAGAACTGTGGATGAGGAGGCTGTGAGCCCTACTGGATTTCTTTCTTTCAGCGAATTATCCTCCCTAAAGAAGATTGAACTCAATCAACTTATAAGAGCTCCTCCTCTTACCTATCATTGGTATTTTGGAAGAAATCCAGGAGGTTCATTCAGGCGTATGCCATGGAAATACCATACTACCTTCTTGCGCTTTGTGAGGGGCCATATAAAGGCTAACTTTTCGTCAGAGTTAGAAGAAATAACCTGAGTGCGACTGGTGTTATTACAAGCTGGCCTTTCCTGCCCACATCTTGACTTGTTTGAATTTTAAAAAGGATGAGGTCCTTCTAAACCATCATCTTTTTTAGGAATTTCTAGAATTTTTTTGATTGGGAGGGGGGGGAGGAGATTGTCTAGCAATGTTAGATAAGGATTAGAAACAAAAACAGCAACAATTTAAAGTTAGGGAATTTTCATTCCCATTTGCTATTTAAAGCCTTTTAAGAATATTTAGAACAAAATAAAACACTCTTAAATGCTATTTAAAGCATCTTAAGAGTATTTAGAACCAAACACAAATGTTTTTAATTTTGCAATGCCACTTCCTATCATAACCCCTTTCAATGATGCGAACTTGGGCTTGCTACAAGTGTAGTAAAAATCTTTTGAATTGGTAAAAAGAATATTTTTCTCTCAGGAAATCGCATAACGATCTGCCTTAATTGAATGTTTTAAAAATTATTGAAAGATGAAAGAAATATTTCTTAATTGCATCTCAGAATGTAAAATCTAGTTGTTTCCGTAATTTTTTTAATTCAAAAAACACAAATGTGATAATAGTCAGATCCCAAATAATAATATACGGAGAAAAAAGTTACTTCTACTCGATTCTCACTTCTATGTTGCTCCGTAGTGATTTGGATGTAATCTTGGAAGAGCTTAGAATAATAATTTTGTTTATCCGTCCTTTTCTTTCCTTAAAACTCTTGTCGTGGCGTGGTTTGTTTTATCAAGAGACTGTGCCAAGTAAAGAGGATGTTTCACGTTAAGGAGTTAAATTTGCTATGGCTCATAGTCCTCACGTTGGCAGAGTATGAAAGTTGGGAGAGCGGGATGTATGATCAGGTGCCATCCTCGTCACTTGGTCTTGGCTGGTTCGTTACCAGTATCCTTCGTGTTGCTTAAGAGTTGAACATCAATAAACACTCACTCTACGTCCTGATCTTCCTTTCTTATTTCGAAATCATAAAATACAAACATATTAGATGACGAAAAATATTTAAAACAAACGTTCAATTTAGATTACAACAGTTGATGAATCGATTGCTAAATAAATTAAGTATTTCATGTTCTGCAAGCCTTTATTTTATATAAATACAATTAAATGGAAAAATAAAGGCAAAGATCGAAAAAATTAATACAAAAAAAATTACAATTCCAAGAAATATTTTTATCCTTTAAACTAATAAAGCTAAACCTCTCAGGATACATTTCAGGAAAAATTGTTTCCAATTTGTTAGAACATTATATTTCTCCGACTTTTTGACAAAGTAGCTGCAATAAGAAACCAGAATGTTTAAACATGTAATGAATTGTATAGCATTATAATAACGATTCATCTGCATCAGCGTGATATAAAAAAAAGATATGAAGTAATTGTATAGATATAAGTCTATTATGTTATCTTAGATTTAAACAAATTATTACTCTCACAATGAAGATATAGCATAAGGAAGGTATTATTGGAATTCTTGTAGCGTAGGATCTACATCCCCGTCATGTAAGTCCTGAGTTACATGTGTAACACAATTTTAATTGAATACTCAAGTGGCCATTGCAAACAGAATGCACAAGCACAGTCTAAAATTTCATTATATACAATTATTATGTTTCTGACGGACAATTATTGCCACTGTGTTATGTTAATTAAACTATATGGGTGGATTTACTGCAACTTCAATTTAATAATATTTCTCGCAAGTGTTTACGAGAGAGTTTCAATAAATACCAACTAATTCTTCACAAATCATAAAAAATATTTTTTTGCAAATAAAAACTATACTGATGGGAAACAAATGGAGGCAGAGAACGGATATTTGGAAAAATAGGTTTTTCTTTTAAGCATGTTGCAACATAAAATAGGTTCGTGTTTTCTACGAGATTGATTGATTCTATGTAAATGTCGCACTGTGATGACTATTGACGAATGACCTCGAAATGTATGCATTTTAAAGAAGTGATGGGCAAATATGAATGGAACAAATATAAAATCCTCCAATTATAAGATTTAGCTTTCAAACAAAATTTTGGTGTCCTATTTGTTTATTATATTAAAAAAGCTGTTGTTGATAGATAAAACTATAGTTTTATTAGTATTAAAACTATATTTGTTTATTATATTATACAAGAGTAAAAATAGTGTGTTTTTCATATATTCTTATATAAAATCCTTGAAATGGTTACATGATTCTTAGGAATGATTTTGAACACTTTTAGTAGTGAACGAAATCATTTATTTTAGTTCAAGTCCATTAATTATATCCCACAAAAATAAAATGCTAGTATGCTTGAATGTTATGTTTTTAACAAGTTATTTGTGATTGGCGAGTTTACTTGTCATGGAGTGCCATGATGAGTTTTGTGCCATGATCAATATACTCTTATTGTGTAAGAAATAGAGACCGTTGACTATTTAAGGGGCCTCAGGGGTGTTAACTTTCTGAGGGCTGAAAATATAAACAATATTCAAAAATATATAACTCTTTGGAAAAAAAAACGAATTATACATAACTTAATAATTCGAATCTTTTACACATTATTTACAAGGAAATGGGGCTTCAGAAAAATGCAAAATGTTTGAAATATAATCGTAATCTTAAAAATTATAAGCATATGAAAATAAGAAATATTTCTATAAGAAATATTAACTAAGTTTTACGTTGCGCATGCTATTTTCAAAAGTAGTAGCTTTAATTGCTAGCAATAAGTTGATTTATAAAGTTAAATATATCCTTATTACACCGTAGTAATTTTAAATAAATTGAATAATAAATTAAACTTTTTTAAAAATAAAGCAAATATATTTTTAATTTTTTTAAAAAAAAATTTCAAAATTTTTCAAATATTTTGAAATACAAAAGATATATTATTCTTAAAATACAGGGTGTAAAGAGTATGAAACATTTTATAATTCTATAAAGTTTTATGCATCCAAGGCTACTATTTTAGGAAAGAGCGTGCGCGATGCAAGAATTACTTAATATTTACTACATAATTATTTCTTATTTGCAGACGCTTATAAGTTTTAAGATTATGATTATATTTCAAACATTTTGTACTTTTTTGAAACCATAACCTTTTGTAAATAATGTGTAAAAGATTCGAATTATTTAATTTAAATTTAAACGAAGTATACCTGTTTGAAAATTGTTTATACTTTCACCCCTCGAGACAAAGTTAACACCCCTGTAACTCTGAGAATAGTAATCTCTGAGAAGAATAAAACATATTTTCAAATTTTAATATGTTTAGAATATGTTGAGCCAGACCGGAGTAAAACAAATAAATAAAAAATATGAAAAAGTTAAGATGAATTCATGCTTTTCTGGCTGAAATAGCGCTTAAGTTCCTATAAAGAATTTATTGATGTGTGTGTGTGTGTGCGATGATTACCTTTTTTAGATGTTAGCCAAAAAGGGTAAAGGCAAAAGTTTAAAACTTCATGTATAATTGGGTTCCCTCAAGTATGGTCAGGCATGGGACAAAAGCGTAACGTTGACAAGCCATTGAGAGCCGCTGCTGTCTTGGAGTTACCAGTTTTCTAGGGTTGTGAATGCAAATTGTTTGATGTTAGAACCACATGGTGATATTAGAGTAATGCTCCAATTCCGTGTTGCCTAAAGAACAGTCATTTTTGGGGGAGGGGGGGGGAGGATACTTTCTGGCAATAAGACTGGGATCAATCCTACAGCACCTCTTCAAAACTTCCTTTCTGTCAAGACAGGTAGAAAATGCTTTGCTAACAAAGAAGAAAGCAAATCAGTGTGTGTGCTTAAGCCTCTAAGCCGGGGAATTTCAACGTTTACTAAAATTCATAGATATCCATAAAAACTTAGGTCGGGTAATATGTGTATATGTTATCCAAATAAATTGACAATTTTTTAAGTAGACCAATCTTTTTGTTCAATATTTTAACAGCAACACTTTCACTATGATTAACGAGTTTACTTGTTATTGCTCGATTGCCGTGACTCACATAGTTGAGCATTCTCGAAGCCGAAGCAGTTCTTGGTTGAATGATGTTAGAAAAAAAATAGAAAAACTTGAGCGGCTATCCAGAGGCGGATTAAGGTAGTTGGAGGCCCCTGGCGGTAAAAGGTTTGGGGCCCATGGGCTTAAGAGTCGAAAAACTAAAATAATGAAAAGAGTCATTTACTTTAAATTCTCAAAATAAAATGTAGTGATATAATAAAACTCATCGGCTAAAGAAAAATCTTAATTGTATACATAAAAAAATATTAAAATCCTTACTTAAGAGCTTATAGTTCTGCTATACAGTTTAATTTCTCTTTGGCAAATTCATCAATTATTTTTACCATGTCTATTTTGTCCACAACATTTTATTCTGTATATAATATGGCCATGGTGTTCAATTTGTCTTTTCTCCCATAGTACTTCTTAAATTATTTTAACACGTTTTAAAACTAAAAAAGATCATTCACCTGATGCATTCGATATCGGTATTGTTAAAAATATTTACAAAAGTTTTTCTACATTAGGATTTCTCTTGCATGCCAATAAATTTCTAGCGGGGGTTTCATTGTAACATTGTTTTCTTTTCATTTTTTGTTCCAAGGTGGCGTGGTTGGTTTGTCGCTGGCCTTTGCACTCATCAAGGTTGGGGGCCCCTGGCGGCTACCAGTTCCGAAACCCGCTTAATCCGCCATTGAGGCTACCAATTCCTACTCAAGAAAAAAATTAGCCATCCTTTAGAACGGTTAAAAATAGCTTGAAGATTGCAATACTTCCCTTCGCTGATATACTAAACCATGATTCATTGAAACATGTGCATTACAGAATAATATTTTAAGTATGTGTTTCTAAAAAAAGAAACATGACATACCTCATTAGAATGTTCTCCAACCCTGTGTTGCATCAGTAGAATTAGTGTGGTGATTATAATTGCTAGTTAAGTTCAATACAAATCAGACTCACATTTTGTTGTATTTTCATCGGCCAGTTACAGTTAAAGCCTTCCGTTAACCCTACATTGTAAAATTCACGTTATTTGTTCTACTTTTCAAAAATCTTTTACAAATTGAAATATATTTTTCACAAACAGAATTAGCTCAAAAAATTGAATTGTTTTGCCCTTTGAGTACACAAAGGACTTTCAATTGTTAAAATATACAAAAAAAAGTCCTTTTAAGTTGCGAAATCAATTTTAAAATTTGTTCTGTTAGTATTTTATCAATGATTTTAAAATCCTTACACATTATTTTTAAAATTAAGCATTTTTTGATCAATAAACTGTAAAACGAGATTAGCTGACACCGAAACTATTTCTTTCACTGCATTCATCTTTGCCCATTTCCTTAAGATAATCCCCTTGAATCAATGTGATTTGAACTGTGTCTTGGCAAATAAACACTCTAGCACATCGTGTTTTAATTTATTTAACATTTAAAACTTAAATTAATTGTGTTTTAAAAATTTAAGATATTTTCAGAACCAATTATAATTCTTTTTTTTTACAGACTGTGTTAGTTGTAATATAAGAACAAACCTTAGCATCTGTAGAGTTTCATGTAGAATACTCTAAAAAGATTTTAAAAGATAAGTGTAGGTCTTTTATGTAATTTACTCAAGGTATTTTAGTTGAATGACTTCATCATACGATTTCTAAATACAAATCTGGCCATTAATGGTTCAAGCATGGCTGAATTAATTGGGGACCACATCTGGTTAAGTGTTCGCTTACGTCAGCTATTTATAATAATTTCAATGGACTTTATAGAGAAATTTTGCGCATGAGATTAGGAAAATTACTTCCTTTGCATTTATAAATGGGACAAAAGTTCTATAGAATTGGTAATTTGCCACACTTCGGTTAATCCGAAGAATGTTGAGTTTAAATCTGAGGAAAATTCATTAGGTACTTTTTTTCTCATTTGTGTCGAACAAAAAGTAAAACAAATGTCATAACTCAGTTTTGCAGAGTGCATATTGAAAGAATATGAATAACTCTCTCTGTCATTAATTGAAATGACAAAAAAAAGCATGATGAATGCAAGAAAAATAAGAGGCTTCAATTACTTTTTTAATCTTTTTTGAAGCAAATGCTCGAAATTTATAACATCTTTTTTTATATTTTAAAGTACTAAAAATTAACATATAATTTCACACTACGCATTTTTTGTGTGCTTTTGATTAGGTTTTTCTAAGGATATCAAAAAATTAAATTTTTCGCCCAAATTAATGGAAGATAATTTCAGTTTTCTGTTTCTTTGATACATAATCCATAAAATACTGATTAAAATTAATGAATTAATTAAAAAAAGAGAAACGAGCCTTACAGTAGTCGCATATGATGTGTAACATCTGACATGTTAGCGTGGTAAATACGCAATAGTGATTTTAATCCTGAAGAAATGCATCGGGTATGATTGGAAATAATTTTCTATCGAATAAATATATCTTTAATGAAAATTTTATTTAATTAACACAAGGAGTAATGCAGTTTTTTATCAAAAATATTTATTCTCGCTCAATTCGGGGAAGAGCGGAGACAATAGATTTATGAAAACTGAAATATGACACAGATACTTGTGATTTCAAAGTATTTTAAAAATCGTTGAAAAGCAGCGTCAATAACAGTACCACTATTAGTTGTCGAAACATTTCGATTTGTGTTCATGTCGAGCTTGAGTTCATCTTTGAGAAAAACTATGAGGGACTCAGCTTCTGGCAAACTGAAATTAACGTTAAAATCACCATTCAAAATCATGGGAAGCGAGTGCGTTTTTTTTTAAAGAGCAGAACCACCTTCGGTATACGGTAAGTGTACAAAATGTAGGAAATTTTTAATTTTTTTTTAACTGTTTGATTCGGAAAAATGTATGCGACCACCGAAATGACTGTTTGTCCATTTTCAAATAAGCATTCTTCCGCACAAATGTCCTCAATATATTGACAAACAATACCCAGTCCACTTGTTTGACGATCAATAATGTCCATATATTACTTACTCGTATTTTTTAAAGAATGGTGATCTTTGTCAGACGCTTAACAGTAAACATAGTTATTAATATAGTTTACACATATAAATATAACTTCATATTTCATACACAACGAGTTTTGACACTTTGACAATTGAGCGTAAGAATCGCAAGTTTATTCTGGATGAAGTCTAATATAATAAGACTTGCTGGTATGTGCGAAGTGGATTTAGATTCAAGTAAACGAAACCGAGTTTTTGAATTCCAATCTTTTCAAATGCTAAATTTAACAATATAAAACAAAAACCTTGCGGCCTGATTGCTACTAAAGTTGAACCCCGATATGAGGGTAGCGAAGAGACACCATCAAGCGCATGTTTAAAAATTAGAAATATTAGAGAAAATCAAAAATATCCGTTTACTCTTAATTAGTTATTTTTTTAATGGAGGAATCCTTTTTAATCACAATTAAAAATATTATATTGACAGAGACAGGAATTAACCTCAAAGTATGAAACTGATAAGCACTAAAATATTTATTTAATTAATTCCATATTACTTTCTCGTATTTTCTTAAGAATGATGAACTTTGTCAGATGCTTAACAGGAAATATAATTATTAATATATAGTTAACACATATATAAATATATCCTCAGATTTCACACACAACGAGCCCTGACACGTTGACAATTGAGTGTAAGGATTGCAAGTTTATCCTGAATGAAGTCTAATAAAACTTGCTGGTATGAGAGAAGTGGATTTAAAGTCATGAAAACGAAATCCAGTTTTTGAATTCGAAATTTTTTGAAAAGCTACATTCAAAAATATAAAAAAGCTCCCGGCTTGATGGTTACTAGAGTTGAACCTCGAAGTGAGGCTAGCGAAGAGACACCACCAAGCGCGCTCATTGGTCAAATCAAACAGCGCGCGCTTCCCCGACTTCCTGTTACGCATTTCCGTCCCTTTTCACGAAATCACTAAAACAAATATCCAGCAACCGAGAGTAAAGATGTTACACATCAAAATTTTTTAGTTCTATTAGGTTATTCAAACACTATTTTTTATTGAATTTTAAAATGAACAAAATATACAGTGAAAGCCGTTTAACAAGACTGAGGGGATTGAAATACTTATTCGTGTTGAAAAATGTATATCTATTTAACCTTCCATTCCTTAAGAGGGTCGATAAATGAGTACCAAGCTTGCGTGGGAACTAAACACTGTGGGCTCGCATCAGACTGACCACCTGATCGGAACATCTGTTCATACACCTCAGCGCCAAGGTCACGAAAACTGAGATGGGCACAGTAGGCCGTGGCCCTTTTGAGCTGTTACCCCCAAGATTGGTTATATATATATATATATATACATATATATATAACCAAACTTAGGGGTAACATTATATATATATACATTCAACGAAATTAAGTTTTTAGAGTGCATTTTATACACACAGCGTGCATTATTACTTATGCATGCAATTAATAAAAGTGAATGATACAAAAACTTTCATAAGAACTTGATGAAATTTTATACTAGCCTTTCAAGTTTTTTATTTATTTTTTTTTCTTCTGAAATACAAAACATTTAATGAGTTTTGGGAAAGCTATCAGATATTTTTCTTTGCATTGTCTTCTTTAGTATCATATAGTCAACAAATAGTTCAATGTCCTCCTTTTTGTTATTCATTTTACCACTGGAATGTGCGCATAAATATTTGCGCATACTTTTCATGATGTTCCTCATTGTGGATGAAGTGGAAACCAGAGATGCATTATTCATTTCATTTTCATCGTCGGAATTCGCATCAATCCCTTTTTTCGAACTTTGAACAAATTCCAAAATGTCTTTATCATCCATAACTAGGGTTGTACCAACATTATCATCATCTATTGCAACAAATTCTTCCGATGATACATTATGATAGTCCAATAACACAGACACTTTCTCAAACATTTCATGAAGTCTCGGTTCAGTTTCAACTTCATACTACTACTTCATCGTGTTAAGCGACTTTCATTTCGTGTTAAGAGGAAAAAAGTAATGAAAAAAATTTAGTCAACAAAGAAAATTTTCATTTTAGAACTTTTTATTTAATAATTACAATTAATATAAATATGTATATACATAAGACCCTTAATCACAACATTAAGGGGCAAATTAGAAACAGATTTTCCTTTGTATATAGGGTGCAGGACTAGCCTTTTTGTTTTTTACTATTTGTTCATTAATTAATTAGAATTATTCCAATAAAAAAAATTAAATCAGAAATTGGGTCACCCCAGAACTCACGACCTTTGAATTAGAAGTCCAACGCGCTATCCATTGCGCTACAGGGACACAATGAGCGATCTTCCTTTTTATATATGATGTTGGACTATTATTTTTATTTGTTATTATGCATTCATTAATTAAATTTAATTAATGAATTAATATTTGACAAAAATGTATTAACATCAAGCGTCATTCACTATAAGTTAAAAAAAAATTATTTGAACTTGAGTGGATGAATAAAATTATTTTATTAATGATTGAAAACTTGAACAAGATATATATATATATATATATATATATATATATATATATATACTAGCTGACCCGGACCGGCGTTGCAGGGGCTTTTGCCGAGGGTATAACTTAATCCCCATGTGAATTTCCTCCTTTCCTTATGACGCCTGCACTTTTGTGTGGGTGTGACGTGTACGATGTGAGTGCAAGGTCCATGATTGCATATCAATGGTTTTCTCGTTTAACATTTTCCCTTCTCTTCACAAAATCAGCACTTCCAATATAATTTTTCCAAAATACTTTTACTTCTTTGTTTCTTTCCTCTTCGCTTAGCCCGGCGTTGCATGGGCTTTTACCGAGTGAATAACTTATAATCCCCATGGAAATTTCATGTTTCCCTCTGGACGATAGCATTTATGTGTGTGTATGCTCGATGTGAGTGGTATCTTTAACTATGTCATTAAAACTCCCCTTTTCGAAATTTGTTCTTGCGTTGGTGTGGTAATTAGGAGAGATGGGTGAAAGGCTCATTTTTCGTCCTCGTCACTTGACTATGGTTGAAAATTTCGAGGTCTGTCGCCAAAAATCCTCGAATATGCGAACATTGCGAATTTATAAATCCCTCACTCACTTTTCAATTCTTTCGTTGCAATTTTTTAGTTCCGGAAACGAAAATGTAGCATTTTTAAAACAAGTTGTATGTTGAAAAAAGACAGAAAAGTAGATTTTTTCAAATTACAAAATTTCACTACTATTTTAAATCTTGAAGTAAAATTGTGAGAATTTTTTGAAATGTTCGACACACGGGAAAAAAATCTCATGCAATTATCTTTATAAAAGAAGAAATTATTAGTTATTTTGAGTGTTTTATTAAAATTCGTTCAAAAAAGTATTTAGCTCTTTATTTTTTAAATCACTGATACTAAATTTTTAAAAATAATTTTATTTAAACGCAACGATATTGATTTATTTCACAGAATAAAATTCAAAAAGAAAATAATAGTATGTGATAAAAATATATTTAAGAATATTTCCTTTTTTATGATATTTTTTTCATATAATCTACTGTTCTTCAATAAATCAATCTTTAAGAATAAAAAAAACTATCGGTTGTGATGCGTTATATGATTGAGTGCTATGTGGTAATTTCCCTTTTTACTACGCAGCGAAAGACTCAAAACTACCTCAACCTTTCCCGTCTTCCAAACAGAAAACTAACGCAAAACCTTGACGCAATAGAGAATTTTTTTTAAGTTTTCATTTTTTTAGAGAGCTTAACTTGCACGTTTAAGTTTTGAAATTTCACACATTAATTGCAAAAACAAAGTACTATAAAATAAAAAATGTACAAAAAGACTGTTTAAATTATTTCTCTCAAAAACGGTGTCTTACGAAAATCACAAAAAATTTAAAATCCGTAATTTTTATGCAATTTTTTCAATCTTCGCGCAGAAATTGGATAAAATTATTCTACAAACGTAAAAAAAATTTCGTATGATAATTTTAATAAATAACGAAGTTATTTAATGTTGAGTTAAAATTTTGAGCATTTTTTTTAAAAAAAACCGTAGAAAAAAAGTATTTGGCATTTTATTTTTTAAATGGCTGATTCAATAAGAAAAAAGCATGACATTATTTAGTAAAAATATCGTTTTAATAACACGAAAATAAATTCATACGCAACGATTTAGAAAAAATTTTTCATAAAACGTATCAATTTTTAAGATATTTAAAAATAATCTTAAAAAATAGAAAATATCATTATTTTGCGAAAACAATTATACCGTATCGTGGCAAAAGAAATTATCTTCCCGATTTCGTAATTATTTTTTGTCTGATTTAAAAAAGAGAATTCGGATGGCTGTATAAATAACGTCGAGAGTACCGAAAAACTTCCACCCTCTGTTGCAATATCTGCTTCCACAGACACATGAGCATCCCTTACGTGAATCTGGCAAACTTTTTTTCGGATTCTTCATATTTCCGGCAGTAAAAAAATTATGGCGTGATTAATTGAAATAAAAACCTTCCTATGTTTTAAGTTGGACGAAATGACACACAATATGCAAAATTATATTATGATCGGTTGAGTAGTTTCGGAGTCCATCGCGGACAAACACTGTGTGACACGTATATTTTATATATAAAGATATATATATATATAGGGAGAATGTGAACTGATAGAAGGAATTGAAAAAAATGCATGAAAATACTTAGTAGTTTGTCAAGACCGTTGTATTATTTCATGTTAACCGATATTTCGTCCTAAGCGGTTTTGCGTTAAACATACTTCACTTTGTGGAAATTGTGCTAAATTTGTACCTCTGATCATCTGTTTGTCTCTTTATACTTGAGAGAATTTCTTGTTCCACAAACATTCTAGTGTGTAGAATTCTAATGAATTAAACCACTAAACAAAAAATGACAACTTAATAAACGAAGTAAACATTAAGACCACATTACCACTTAACCAAGACTAATTACTCTGTGTTGTTGTCTTTTAGTGCTTGATTTCATATTAGCTAAAGTAAGTTTTAATCGCTCTGAGAATAAACGCTTCATTACCTGTGAATCTAATCTTCTTTTGGAAACCTTCCGAAATCATCTCGTTAACTAAAAGCTCAAAAGTCTTACGCGTTAAGGAGGGAGAATGCTTCTCCTTCATTGCCTACTCTTGAACCCGACTATCTCTACCTTTCTAATTGGATTTTCTCCACTTTATTTTGATTTAGAGAGCTCGTGTACATGACTGTCTCTAATATATGCACCCTATATCATAAAAAAGGACACATATATATATAAAGAAGGATCTATGTGAATAGACGATAAACGATACATGTAGATGTAGAAGTGGATGAGAGTTGGGTATTATGGGATACCCCCATTTACATTTCTAAAAATAACTTTACTGGATGTAATAAAAGTCTCCAATATCTTCACGGATATATGCAATTAACGACTGTAATTAATTATCACTTGTTAAAATAATAATGTTAATTTTGTAGTTATAAAAATTATTCCAAAAAAAATGATAAATTGTAGGTATTATGGAATAGTCGGGGTATTTAAACCATTGGAAATCTTATAAAGCCTTTAAAAAATGTAGTTACTTTTAATTATAAAAGCAATATTTTTAAGATCTCATGAATGTAATTTCTGTTCACAACCCACTGTATTCAAGGAAAACAGAAAGAAAAAAATTATCCTTCTTTGATCTTCGAAGAATTTTTCGTAACAGAAAATACATTTAGCGTTTTTGCTTTCTGATTCTTTAGTTAATGGCATGAAGTCTATTACAAATGATACAACAGAATAGAATGTGTTGGGTATTTTGAAATATCTAGTATTCCATATTAGCCGACAAACCATCTTGGAAAATGATCCTTTAAACCAAAGAACAAAGAGCTGTCAGCTAAAAAAAACAATATTACAAACTACAATTTTTTTAATGTACATTGTACTAAACTTTAATGTTCAAGTCACAAGTGTACTAGTAGGTTAAAATGTTTGAAAACATACCTTCAAAAATTTTTGAAAATCACAAAACACCCTTTGTTTTTAGCGAGGGGTATCGCAACAACAAGTGTTCAACTATCGCTACAATGCATCGTGAGAGTGTTTCTTCAATACTTCAAGTTTTTTAAACAGAGGCAAAACCTTGGTATTCTATTATACCTGACTCTACTCAATTAAAAAGGAAACACGTGCAGTATGATAGAAAATGAATGTTTTACTCAAGTAATACAGATACAAGAGCTGAAAGAAACCATAATGTGCTGGCCTAAATTGGGACCTGATGCAAAATGTTGATTCGACTTGGCATTGACTTGCAGAGTTAGTGGATGCCGTTCTACGGGATTGCGTGTCATGCTCGTTCCAATGGGCGAGTTGTCATGCCCCTGTCCTATCTTGGACTGGGTTCACATTGCCCGGCGCGCCTGGTGGGGAAAGAAGCATATCAGCTCCAGCAAAAGCCATAACAATAATTATTTATTGTAGACAGACAAATACAATTAATAAGCACAAGTTCAAACTATAAGTTAAAACCCTGGAGTGATTATCTAATCCCTATATTAATCCTGATACTCAAATCTAACATTCAATTCTAACCTCCAAATCTAATATTCCCTACTAAGTAATCTCAGCTATCAGAATTGACAAAGGAGACGAACCCTCAGGTCGGTACTAAATCTAATCTCTTTGATTCCTTCAATGATTAATAACATCAAATACTATCCAATACGCGCTAAGCTCGCTGAAGAGATCCGTAGACGATACTTACATTTAATTTGGCAATTCCTTCTCCTTTCTTTCTTACTAAATCTAGACTTTATATAGTCGAACTCATTAGCATATCACTATCTCGTGTTTTTCCCGAGGAGGCTGTGAAATAGAATAATTGCTGGCCCCAAAGTTACCCAAGAGGATTAATAGAAGATTGACGCGGATAGACCCGTCACAGAGTTAGATCGTTAAAGTCCAGGATTTAGTCATCAGTTGTGTTGGATAGAGAACAGGGAATTGCTTTAACCAGGGAATAACGCAGTTTAAGCCCATTCTGATAACTCCTCCTCACTGTATCACTTTTTATATTTTAGGGTGCACAATCTTATTCATTCTAATAAGAAAATTGAATTTTGTTCTTAAAATATTTGCCTTTATTTTACTAGTATATTCTATAGTTATGTATTGATTCTATAATTTAAAGATGAGAGTCGGGTATTGTGGAATACCCTTTACATTTCTGAACTTGATTTTAATGGTTTTAGAAGAAAAATCTCCAAACTCATCATGCACATATACTGTAAACGATTGTAAGCAGTTATTACTTATGAACAAAATATTTTTGTTATAAATTTTATTATAAAGATATGAAATATGTGGCTTAAGCCATTGGGAAACTAATTAAAACGTCCTAAGCATGTTATTCTTAAATATAAAAAGCATATTTTTTAGAAAACGTGAAAGACATTTCTGTTTCGTGTTTATTTTCTGAAGTCGCAAATATAATCTTTCTCTGCATATACCCGATACTAATGTGTTCCATAATGTCCGACATGCTATCTTGGAAGAGGTCATCCAGAAAACGACTACAGTAACTTGCTTCTCGCAAAATTAACCTGACTGCTTGTCAGAAAGAAAAAAAGGAAACGATACAGTTTGGT
Organism: Trichonephila clavata; assembly: GCA_019973975.1. Classification (NCBI taxonomy): domain Eukaryota; kingdom Metazoa; phylum Arthropoda; class Arachnida; order Araneae; family Nephilidae; genus Trichonephila; species Trichonephila clavata. The sequence continues at coordinate 247,492 of BMAO01004906.1, forward strand.
GACTGTTAATCTGTTATAGGACGAATTGGTGCTTCTCCTCGTTGGAGAATCCTTCCATGGCTGCTTCCTTAGAGCTACGCCGCTGGTAGGGCCGAAATCTACTTCTACCGCTCCTTGTTAATTCCACTCCTCTGGCTCTTGTTAAGTGTGAATTTGTCCTTCCAATCACCTCTTGACTCTCACTATCTGTTCTGTAGGGGGTATACATTTGACCTTCTGGACGGCTCTTGCCTTTCATTGACATGTTGTCTGCTGCGAAACTGATAAGGACTTGACCTCCCAGGTGGGTTTTGTCTGTTGTCGTTTGCAGCTCCTCGAGGTGGACAGTGACTGGATCTTCTGAAACAGGACTTGTCCTTCGACGTTTGACTCTACTCGTTGATATGAACAGGGACTGGATTTTCCAGACAGGATTTGACTTTCGTCGGCTGCTTCCCTCTTGGTCATCTTCCTTGTTCCTGGAACTGATGGCATTGATAGAGGAATCGGCCTCTTTCGCCCTTAACAGCTTTCACGGGATCGTCTTATAATTTTAGTATTTTCAACTAATGATGAAGGCGCACTGCGTTTTCGCTAGTTCTTTCTCACTGGTGGTCTCCTCTTACTTTGACGTTGTCTTTAGTGATTATTGGAAGATTCATCTGGCCCTACACTTCTCACTCGTTTACCTCAACATTGCCTCACATTAGTGCTCTCCTCCCGTTCTAAATTTTTACTACCGTCAGTTTCTGCTTGTTCTGCCCTGGATCCTTCACCTTCCAATTCAACTCTATCCACTATATCTTCATCACTTTATCTTGGGTGATAAATCAGTACCTGATCTACATTCACCATTATACGTTTACCTCCTTTCCAAAAATAACCACATTGTTGTACTCAACCTTCATCCCCTGATATAAACCTTCAAATTTAAGTTTAAATTTACTCAAAATCCTCTTGCTCACCGAATTTATAGGATGTGTTTGTACAAATACCAGATCTTTCACTTTAACATCAACTTCCCATCTTCTGTTTTAATATTTTGCCCATCTAACCTGTTGAATCTTAGTATTCCGCTTCGCGTCCTTAAACAATTTCTCAATAATGCCGCACATTAAGTCTGCTCTTTCCGTTATCATCACCAACTTCTAAAAAAAGCTATTAATTTTCCAACTAAAAGTAATTCTGCAGGGGTTTACCCGTTGTCTCATGCGCAGCCGTTCTTATCGCATAGGCTCTTTGAGAAATTGGTCCCAATTTTCATGGTTTTCTTCTACATAGCTCGAAATCATTTGGAGAAGGCTGCGATTAACTTTTTTTTGTTTGGTTCAACTGCGGTCTATAGGCGACCGTTTTTACGTGCTTTATTTTCAATCTGTGATATATGTACTCAAAAACTTCGGAGATGAATTGGGAACCATTATCGCTGATTATTTGAATGCGAGCTCGATAACGCAATATATAATTTTCAAATAGGGCATTTGCAACAGCTTCCGCTGAGGCTTTTCTTAAGGGTACTATCACAAGTCACTAGATAAAATTACCAGTTATTACTAAAATTAATTTATATCGTTCCGATCTAGAAGTTGGGTAAGGGCCTAATAAATCTAACGATACTATTTCGTTCGGATAATTCGTTACAATAGGTACTAAACGACCAGCTGGTAGCGCGTTTTTATAATTAATACTCTGGCACAAATCACAATTGGAAACGTATTTATATGTATATTTGAGCATATATGAAAAATAACACGAATCTCTCATTCGTAAGTATATTTTCTTCTTACCTACGTGTCCAGACATGGGATTGTCATGGAACTCGCGCATAATATCCCTCCGAAGAGACTTGGGGAAGTAAATTCTCAGTTCTTTAAGAGTGAATGGATATTTTGCGTAGAACAACAAATTATCTATCAGCCGAACATCATGGGGACGATTCTCGCAGATTGCCGTTCTTATTGAACTATCCTCGGAATTTTCTAGAAACCTATAAATATGACCTAATTCGGGATCCTTCCTCTGCTGTTCAATAAGCTGCTCCCAAGAGGACAACACTAAGGACTGAATGACCGAACAAGATATCTTAGATTCAGCTATGCTTTCTACCGGGTTTCTCGGCAACAAATCCGACACCACATTCTGAGTTCCTCCCAATCTATCTTTGGACAAATTTTGCCATTTGTTAATTTTGTTAGTGCTACGTGGTCCATAATGACTTTCACTGGTAGAGGCCCTAAATGGGTTCGAAAATTATTCAAAGCCCACATGAATGCTAAACACTCTCTTTCCGTAACCTTATCATTCCTTTCCGCCTAATTAAGTTCTTTTCAAACTTTCGATACTGGCGACCCAACTTTCAATCATAATTTCTACCGCCCTCTCCGTTGCACAATAATAATGTATTGAATGCAATAATAATGCACTTTGATGCTAAACTACAATAAGATCTTAATTATAAACCGTACAAATTAATAAGGTACGTATTAAATTATGTATATGTTACTTTAAAAAGTAATATATATATATATATATATATATATTAAGTAAATTACTTTTAAGTAATAGGATACTTATTATGTTTTTTTTCTTTCTCTAATTTTTAAATTGGAACAGATTGCACACAAAATGGTACTTAAATAAAAATTTACTTCCTCCATCATCCATTTCTAGCAGTAAAAATATCATTAGGAAAATAGTTTAGTACAACGATACTCAACTTGCTACCCATCGGGCCCTTTTTAAGTGGCCAGGTCATAACACTTGATCTGATAAATTCATTTATTTATTTATGAAAATTTGGTGGGAAATGATATGTTAAAAAATCAAATATATAAACTTTGCTTTTTGCTGTCGATGTCGTAGGGATGCAAATTGATATTTTTTCCCCCTGATTAGTGATAACAGACAACAGTGGAGTACCGCCCATTTCGTGAGTGGAATTAATTTTTAACTATCTTTCATATCATCAAGTGAAAAATTTTCGAAGAAAATAGATTGCTTCACGACGGTTGGAAAATTGACTATTCTGTAGTGAAAAACAAGCATGACTCAGAATTGTTTAATTTGTCACGAAAGTGTATTTAAAAAATACCAATGAACAGGAAACGTTCAATGACACTTTTCCTCGAAGATTTCTTTCAGGAGATGATAAATACGCTTTTTTGAATAATCTGTACAACTGCCAAAAAATATTAGCTAGTGGTAATGTCTCAGCGATAACAAAGGCACCTTAGAAATTTGTTGTATCATTCGTTATCATATGAAACCGTTTACTGATGCAGAAATTGTGAAAGAATAGTATTAAACGCTTAACATTAAGAATAAATTCAGTGACAATAGTAAAAAATAATAATAAATAATAATTAAAAAAAGCAAAATATGAGTTATAACATTTTGATCAATTTCTACATTTTAAATTCTCTATGTTATCTTGATCTTAAAGCATTCCCCACCACCATTTATCCTCACTGCAGCCCACGTGAAATAGTTAAAATATGTATGCGGCCCTGCAGAAAAATGGAATTAAAGATTGAAGCTCTTTTTTGTGACGTTATACTTCTCTCGATGTTATATTTAAATTGTATCAGTGTAAATGTGTATTTTTTATTGTGTCAGAAAGTAATTTGTTTTACTTCCTTCCAGTTATTTTTTCAAAAATGTTTTATTTTCGATAGGATCGTGGCCCCCTTATAGGGTTAGCATGCCCCCCAGGGAGCGCACCGCATATTTTGAGAAACTCTGGCCTCACTCAATGTCCTGTACATGAATGCAATAGGTTTCTGTATCTGCGTCAAAACCGCAACAACCTCTACATCACTTGCATCCGTATACAAATCAAATTGGCTTTCAAAATCTGGAAGTTTCAATACTGCTGCTTCTGTTACTGCGGTCCAAAAAAAATTGACTTTCTTACTTTTAAGTGCATACGGTAGATCGCACTTTCTACATAATCTCTTATAAATCTTTAATACCAAACCGTCATTCCCAGAAATTTTGCTGCTTCCCGTGAATTTTCCAGAGAATTCATCTCAGTGATTGCTTTCACTTTCGACACATCTGTCCGAACCCTTTCGTGACATATGACTAGGCACTATATCATATATATTATTTTATATATATTATACATTTATTTTTTATTATATATATATATATTATTTTATAAAGAAAATACATGAATGGTTTCAGTATTAAATGAGATGTGTTTATTTATCATGTTTGCCTACTATATGATGAAAGACAACCGTACTTAAGGAGTAAACTCCAATCATGTGTCGGAGTCCACACACACACTTTTTTTGTTATAGGTAACCAAAAAATGTTTTATTTTATTGAGAAACACTTGTTCCTACTTCATGAATTTTAGACTCAGTTTTTTTAATTTGTAAATGATTTCTGAATTAAAATACGATACATGTTAAGGTTGTGATGAACAAGTGTCCAATCCCCATTGGATTGCGTGTATGTAATAGCAACTGCATGGCAAGCAAATTCGCAGGAAGGCATTCATCACCTCTGAGTGGAATAACAGATTTCTCTAAGGGTCAGACATAGGTCAACACATTGATTTGTTTTCTTCTTGTAGTGGTTTTTCCTATGTAAAACATTCGGTCCTAAGTTAGTCAAATATATTCCTATCAAAACAAAATATATCTGAAACACTTAATCCTTATATATACAGAGTGATTCACAAACACACTCGGACGACTCGGAATCAGGTAGAAATACATGGTAGCGCAAATGCAGAAGTTGCAAGCTATGGTGCAAAGAAGCAGAGAAAAAGAACAGATACAGCAGCCCATAAACGGACAGAAAATATTTTGTTGAAAGGTTGTACAAAAGCAGATATTTGAAATTACAAACAGAAGCCATATGGTGGTTCTATACATGGAATTTATTACGTTTTCGAAGATTCCTGGCGTGTCTTGAAGCTATAGACATCTGATGAATAAGATCTTGAACTGAAGGAATGGGCGTCTCATGCACCAAACTCTTCATGTGTCCAGAACCAGATTCATTTCACCTTCTGTTCCCGGTCGTGTGATGTAGAACACATCTGTCCTGGGAAACATTTCTGGTACAGACACCCAGTGATGCGTCCATTACATTCCACAGCTTCATACAGGATCAGCATGTCGACAAGTTCTTTGTTTGAATACCAGTTTCTGCTATCACGGGAAACTGATAAAAAAAAAACGAATTCCAGCAGGATCTGTTTTCACGAAACCTTCCTTTCAGCACCATCTATCACAACATTTCCCGGAGGAATCTTTCAGAACATGAGGAATTCCTTGAAGCACCGGTGTTTGGACTGTCAGACGATTTCTGGTCGTAATTTTGAACACCTGTTGCTGTGTAAACTTTGGATAAATTTTTTCCTCTTCCGAAAATAAATGTTTTCCTGATCCTTGTTTTTTTTTTCTTTTTCTCTGCGTCTTTGCACCATAGCTCACGACTAATGCATTTGTGAACCTTCATCCCTATGGGATTCCGAGTCGTCTCTGTACTTTGTCGGTCTATTAGCGAATAACCCTGTACACACACACACACACACACACACATATATATATATATATATATATATATATATATATATATAATACTTTAAATAAATCCACTCAAGTTCGAATGCAATTTTTTAAAATATTCCTTAATTAATTAAATTTAATTAATGAACAAATAGTAACACAATCAAAAATAATAGCACACCACCATATATAAAAAGGAAAATCGCTCTCTGTGTCCCTGTACCGCAATGAATAACGCGTGGGACTTCTTATCCAAAGGTCGTGGGTTCGAATCACGCCTGGGTTGGCCTAATTTCTGAGAATGTGGTTTCGTTTTGCAATGCTATTTTATTCGAATATTTAAATTTAATTAATGACAAACAAAAGTACTAGTGCAGCACCCTATACGGAAAGGAAAATCGCTTTCTATTTTATCACTTAATATTGTGATTAATTATTTAATAAAAAGAAACTAAAATAAAATGTTTCTATGTTAACCTAAGTAGGAATTCACTTAATTATTTTTATATATTACTTGTTGCTTTCATTTTGTAACTTTTTATGTTCTACAATGCTTAATGTTTTAGTCGTGCACTTTAGTTAAATATATATATATATATATTTTTTTTTGTTTCCAGTTTTCATTTGGAAAAAACGATAACGAAGTATGTTTTAGAATAGTGCAAATGTAACGAAACTAACACATTTCCACTTAATAAACTAAAAAAAAAAAGAAATGCCCTTCTATGTCTCGCGAATTTGTAAAATCCAAGTATCAAGAGAAAGCAGTATTAAACGAAATCAAATAGTCATTAAGAAATAAAAAAAGTAGACGCTTCTGAGATAAATCTTTCTTTTTTGATAAATGTTAAAAATTTGAAAGCATAAAAACGGCTGCACTTAAATTCGTATTCCTTCAATTACTATTGTCATTACATTAACATAAGAAATACACAAAGCTTAATGGAATGTTTCTCTTAAAAATATGTGAGCCGCTTAAAATAAAATAACTTTTAAAAGATTTACTTTATTCTTCTGTTTCCTTTTTTTTAATGACTTAAGTTAGTTTTTCTTGAATACAAAGCTATATCAAATGAAACAAATTCCTAGCGCAATTTTATAGTACAAACAAAAGGAAATTCAGCCAGAAAGATATTCAGTAATGATAAAAAAGAACACACAAAAAACTTGTGTACAATAGTCTAAAGAAAAATATTCAATGATAGTAACAAAAAAAAAACAGATGTGGTTTCTTTTTTATTTTTTAAAAATTACAATTATTGGGAAATAAATTTTAGAACCATAAATGAATACAAAGAAGATTTATTCAAAATTGTTCAGGGGTTAATAAAATTTCATACACTTGTTTTAATGTACTATATCATATTTAAGACTGATACTTTTTTGTTTCATTATGCATTACAACTTGTGGTAAAATTTTCTTTTATAGAGATTCCGCTTTCAATGTAGCTTACTATTAAATGTTGAAACTAAATATATGCATTAAAAATTATTAAGAAAAATTACTCGTTATTTCTGTCAATCTCATCTACTAGGAATACGAATGATTTCAATACTGTTGATGTTACTAATGCCGCCTGTCTGATATGTCGAGCCCCACGAAATTCTTTGCGGCAAAGGGCTAGATGGATGTCTTTCGTTAGCCTTAACTTTGAGCACCGTGCAGGTGACAGTATGATTTGGCACGTTTCCACCCGATTTTAAGGGAGAACACCCTGCAGGTGGTCAGGAGCCTCCCACATCTTTTCCCCTTCTACCAACCTCACGAGAGGACTTGTGGTTCTACGGCTATTTAGAATAACTATAAATAGCCGTAGAGCCGCAAGTTCCCCATGCCGCAAAGGCACTACGGCCTTATGCCTTCTTCGTTATTCGAGCCCAGGCCCTGTGCCACAACAGTCAGCGTCACTAACCACAATATCGGACGGATTTCAATACTGTTAAACCAAAGGGGCCGATGTAGGCTAGGCTTCAGGGTTACGAACTCATAATCGGAGTGTCGTGGGTTTGAGTGCTGGTGACTCTGAAAACCCACCCTATAGAGGGGAGGATGAACATTAAATCTGTCGTTTCTCAAATTTCTAGCGTTGGCGCAGTGTGGATGTTAAAAGAGTGTGGTGCCACAACTCAGGTGTCGTCCTCGTCATTTGGCCCTGACTCCAAATTAAGAAATACGTCCCCACTCTTGTTGTTTCAGTGTGCAACGTTATTAAATACTCACTCATTGAAAGGAAACATTCTTTTATTTTCAGTAAACGTTTTAAAAGATGAAACGAACCCTTTGCAAAAAATATCGCATAGATTATTTTATTTTTCTCAGGCTATAAAAGTTTTAAGTAAATTCATAATAGCAACTACATACAAATAATATAGCTTACAGAAACATTTTCAGTTTTAATATTCTTTCCCCCATCAGACAAACACAATTTTATCATAATAAACACATCTGGTCCCTTTTTGGAGCTGGATTGGACAATAAAAGCGTTAGGTTGTTTCCAATATGTAAAATAATCTCTCTTTATTGTTTTCAGAAAAGATTATTTTGTGATAATGAGTAGAAAGAAATGTTAATTTCATATCTGCTTCTATTAGACGCATTTTAATGAGAATACAAAAAAGCAAAGAATGTTAATGAAGATTAAGCTATTATCCACTAAGCTTATGAACGAGTTTTAAGAAGAGCTATTGTTAATAGCTTTTAGTTAAGCAGCGCTTTTTCCGCATTGTAAAGATATTATGCGAAAAAGTAAACTAGTGAAAGTTTAAGAAAGAGCGCCTAAGAACGATTTTGTAGCAGCTATTTAAAGTAACGCTCACTTTAGATTAGTTAATCTACTCGTAGGCATTATCTTTCAACGAATTCACGCATAAAAATATTCAAACGATTTTTGTATTATTAAGATTTTCTTGAAATAATATATTTTTCATTATTCAGTAAAAACAGCATTCATATTAATATTCTATATTTAGAAGATAGGTTAGGTCATTCAAAATAATTTTAATAGAAGAAATACACTCGGACCTCCTTTCTATGAGCCTCTATTTTGCGAACTTTTCCCTGGAACCAAGAATACTTTATGATTTTCTTTGTAAATTTATCTCCAAATAGTGAAGTACATTTTCTATTTAAAAAAAATTTACTCTCGTCTCCCTTTTTATCTTTAGAATGTTTCCCGACATTTCAAATTATTTTATCTTTTAACACATTTTATGGTGATTAGTGAATATGAACTGGTTTAACTACATGTGCCTAACTCACCGAGAGCAATGAATTGTTGTAATTATTCCGAGAGTATCATCCAGGAAGTGCAACCTTTACCGCCCTGTCCAATTCACTAGAAAAACTTCAATATTGCCTCTAACCCTCAATCAATAAACTTTCATATGATGAAATGATAAAATCATTTGAACAATTCTGTGTAAAGAAAATAACCCTGAAAGAGTTTCTGTGCATTGCAAAGGCATACGAGGTATATTACGAAAGAAAACATTTAAAAAAAACTCGAACAAAGTAACAGACCTTATCAATAACTGAATTTAAGGATGCATATGGTAAAGTACTTTTAAAATTATTGGTTATAAAATAATGTATGTTTAAAATTACTTGTAGGTTTAAAATTCGAAAATGTCATTAAAATTCCTGAATTTTGAAAGTTAAATACAGTGTATTCCTGGACAGTGTTCTTCTTTTTCTTGCAGATTTCTTTTCGAAAGAACTGCAAACTTTTTAGACCATAAAATAAATGTTAAAAATAATCAACTAATTAGTAATATTTTTGATAAAAGAGACTCTTTTAATTTTAGCATTATAAAAATTCCATTCTGGTATTGTAACCTACACCTATCTATTTTTAGAAACATTATCTTTAATTTTATAAAAAGAAACAATGATTTATTTACTGTTAACGATTTTAAACAAAGGAATTAATTATATGCCGATCTGCAAAAATTGCTTGGATTACAACTATCCAAGTAAATTCATTTTTAAATATATTTCTATGTTAGCTTAACTCTTTCTAATTCTTTCTTTTTAATTTTTAAAAATATTTCTTGGTTAATTTTTCTCCTTCTAATTTTTATTAATTTCAATTTAATATTGTTCTCTTAGTTTATTTACAATAAAACAATCCAGGTGGCGCGACTATAGTTGTTTCTGGTTTAACACTCCAATATTAACACGTCATTTGGCATGCGTGTATGACAAAGGTACGTGCCATTTTTTTCTCTTACGCTTAGTATTCTTTCATATAAAATTTGCTTAGTTTTTCCTTAACAAAATTATTTTTAAATTCATCTCTTTGTAAGAAACCTTTCCTTTCTTAATTTAATTTAATATAATTTTATTTTTCTGTCTGTTGCAAACTACACGCGTGCTAGTTTTAGGCCTAACCATTCAATATGGCTCTGTTTTTTCTATTGTGTCGAAAATTTCTGCTGTACAGGAGGTGGATCCGTAAAGTATACTTAACCTAAATTTGCTGATCCTAATTCAGCAACAGCTTTAAAAATCATAATAGGTTTCCATTTTAGTCCATCGACTATTTTGGTTTCTTCCATTTTAAAGTTCTAACTCTGTTTCCTGCTATACATACGTTTATTTAAATCTTGCCCAATATACATTTCCATCATTTTTTTTTTATAGTTATGTGTCTTAAAATCTGGTTTCTACCTTCTGGCTTTGTAAGTTGATAGTTCAGTCTTCTTATTTTTTTCAATTTATTATACTATGCATTTTCAGGCATTAATTTTGGCTGCGTTGCGCCAATTATTGTATGAATTTTTTCATACTGTGCGATTATATGTTATTTTCCAGAGAAATGCCTGTAACTATCGTTGTAATAAATATTGTTACAACATATGGTTATTTTTTCAATACTTTCTCTACATTTAGTTGTGTTTTATTTTGTCTTGAGGTTATGTATTTTTAATAGTTATGCATATTGTATTGCATATGGTTTTGATATTTTGTTAATTCTCTGCTTTTTGTAATTTTTATATTATCCCAGATATTATGTTTTTAATTTTATTTTGCTTTTAAATTTTTTATTTTATTCTAGTCCTCCATTGTTTGTTTTATTTTCTTTTTTTCATTTTTGCTTATTTTTTGTCATTTTTGTTTATAATTCTTTCTTATTTTTATTTATCTTGTTATATACTTATGTCTCATGCCTTTTGAAAAATTTTTTCATTATGTATTTTTACATTTATTTCTGAGAACTTTTGATACACCACACAAATATTTCTTGTTCCAGTGAAATTCTCACGTTACTCTTTATCAAATAATTTTGATTGTAGTTAAAAATATTTTTTAGTGACTGGCAACTACATAAGCTTTATAGCAAATCTTTGCTCGGGGTGATACATTATTATGGTATATGTGTTATCGATAGAAAGTTACTATATGTTGAGTGTTAGAGAGTATTTGGATATCAATTTTTTTGTATGGGATACATTTCTTGAGCTTAGGAAGCTCTTTCATATTTTTAGTAGTTTTGATTTAATATATTGTTTCAGATCCATACACATTGGAATATTTTTGTTCCATTTGATTTGTGAATTTTGACATCAGTTATATAGCTTTGAGATATATTGATTTAGAAAAAGGTAATACAATGAATCACAGGTTTGGTGGTTCAAGTTACACAGTAGGTAATACTATTGTTAATAAGGCAAACTCCTACAAGATTAGAACTTTTTGGAATACAGATTTTATAGGGCATAAATATTTTTCAAAATATAAATATGAGAACAATATCTCTCAGAATAAACGTAATCATAATTATATCCCTTCTCCTTTAAACCTACATGAACAAATTAACTTCCACAATAATAATTATTGTTATTGTATAAAATAGCATCACATAAATTATTTTCGTTACAATAAATGCAATAATAGTATATGTAGAACATGTCCAATGTTAAACATAGAACAATATGATAATACATCTAAATTTTTCTTATGTAAGACCTTCAATTGCATTTATATGTTAAATTGTAAAATTTGTAATTTTAAATATATTGACCAAACAAGCAATAATATTAATATTCGATTAAACCTGCATAGATCAAGTACCCAAAAAATTTCAAAAATAATAACCATAATAATTCTAAAATTCAAATTAGACACTTTCATCTACATGGTTTTGAAAATCTACACTTTGGTAAAAATGTGTTACTTAGCATTCAGCAAAATGAAAACAAGGAATATTTTTATAATGATTTATGTAGCAACTTTGAAAAGTCTTTTAATATTAAACATATTAAATATTTCCGGTTCGGTTTGAACAAAAAATAAATTAAATATACTAAAGTTATCCTCAATAAGAATGATTTTCAAGACTGCCATTTATTACATATTATTAAGGATATTATATTAATTTTCATGTCCTAAGGGATGAGTTTCATGTTCTAGTGAAAAAGGAGATGAAATATTTTCAAAAAAAAATGTGCGAAAACCTTTTTTATACTTGAATAAAAAAGCTTTATGCCCCCCCTTTTAAATTTTTTTTTCGAAACATATAGCATATGTTTTAAAAAGAAACTTTATTTTTCCCCAATAAATGTACCCTAAATTTGAAATGTTTATTATTCATGTATTTGGTATGTATGAGTGAGTGAGAATCATATTTGGCATTGCATTATTTAGCTACACGAGGGCTTTTGAAACGGACCTCGTCATTTTGAACCATGGTCAAGTGACGAGGACGACACCTAAGCTGTTGACCGTCTTCCCCCACCATTGTTAAGTTGAGCGCTGTTTGTGTTCCGTGAAGGATTTTTTTACAAGGTTCTTGTTTAGTGTGTTGGTTCTTAACTGAGAACAGGAAAATGAACGAACAAAAGATCCATTTAAAGTTTTCTTTTAAGCTTGTCAAGATACCGACAGAGATTAATTGGATGCTGGTACGTGCTTATGAAGATCAAGCACTGTTGATGAAGCGTGTGTACGAGTGATTCGCCCGTTTTCGAGAAGGCCGTGAAAGTGTTCAGCGATTTCCGTCAGTGACGAAAACATTGAGAAAGTGAGTAAATTAATCACGAAATATCATCGATTAACTGTGCACGTGATAGTTCGCCGTGGAATGCTGCAAGGTGCAGTGAAATTTCGACCCGTTTCATGAAACGTAGGGTACGGCCCCAATACGCACAACAAGGTTCATGGTTTTTTGTTCATGACAATGCTCGCCCTCTAACAGCGAATATTATCAAACAGTTTCTGGCTAAAAAGGGGATGGTGCAAGTAAAACATCCACCATTTTTTCTAGATCTCAATCCTCCGTACTTCTCCCTATTCCGACGGCTCTAACTCGCTTTGAAAGGAAAGAGATTTGACTATATTTCAGACATCCAACGAAACGTGACGAGGTTTTTGATCTCCATCTCAACAGAAGACTTCTTGAAAAGTTTCCAGGACATGTATAGCAGATCTCGGAAATGCATAGTTACGGGAGGTGACTATTTCGAATGACAGTAAGGTAACTTTCGTTAATATTTCAACTACGTGAATATTACGGGACTATTCACCGAATTTTATAGTCAGAGGTTGTTCATTATGTTTCTATTTTAAGCTTGGAGTTATTTTCGTAGTTCTATAGTAAAATCAACGATACAAACCTGTTAGACAATTTTTGACAATAAATAAAATTCGAAATAAAATTAATGCTTTTTTTTAACTCCGGATTTGGCACATGAAACATTATTTAGCACCCTACATGAAAAGTGTTTGCATTAAATTCAAATTATTCTGTTTTAAATTCCCATCCTAATATAATCTGAAATTAATTAGCAAAGCTCAACACAAACATATTTTAGCGTAAAATATTTCCATATAAAATCCATGATTAATTTCTCGTTTGATGTTTATAAGCAGACATTATTACAAATGATGGAAGTAATCCGCTTATTTAGGATTGTTTCATTATGCAGCATTTCATAGGATTAAAGCGGATAATAACCTTTGTTGCTCCATAAACCACATAACCCATAACTGTAGAGGGATTAGAGTAGGATTCAATTAGCTTTTGGACATGCAGCAGTTAAATATGTCTGGGTAGAAATCAATTTGTTGCGGTAATTTCGACAGCATCTCTTAAGAATTTAAATGAATAGGAAAAAATATTTTTGTGATTATTTTAAATGGCTTACTTTTTGAATTTTTAAATCTGTAAGAAGTATTAAAAAACATTTTTATATATCCGGAAAAAAAATGGTAGAAAAATGTTATTGTTAATTTTTTTTATGCATTACATTTAAATCGTTGCACTAATCAAGGTTTGAGGAAAAAGTGTGATTTCTGTGAGTTTGACAGTAGGTTCTCTCGAATTTTTTAAATGATTGGTGGACGAGGGACTTACATTTGAAATCATGTGGCAGCAGTAGCCTAGTTGTCAAGGTAACGGACGCATGGCTAACGAGTCTCATGAGTTTGAGCCTAGTATCATCAAAGACCCTCCCCACCCCCGTGTAGGAGGGCAATACACGTAAAATCTGTCGAGAGCTCAAACGTCCTTTCGTCGAGGTGGTGTGGTAGTTAGGAGAGAGGGATTTCATCTCAGGTGTCATCCTCGGAACTTGACTTTTGTTCAAAATGACAATATTCCGTCGCAAAATGCCTTGGAGTAATTGAAAAGTGAGACGTTAATATTCACTCACTCATTCACTCATTAAAGCTGGAATCATGAGAAAAATCTGATGTGTTTCTAAATGGAATGCATATACACTTGCCTACTAAAGTTTGAATACAGACGAACATCTTTCATATTCATGCGTAGATCGCTAATTAAATGAAGTCTTTCTGAATCAATATAACTTTTTATTGTTTCCTCTAACGTCGTAAATTCAAATAGTGCAAACAATAATCACTTGGATATTATATAAAGTAATACAAGTATTTATAACTTGATAATGACACAAATCGTGTGCGTCAGAAGTTTGCGTACATGGGAGAAAAAAACTTTTACGATTACGGATTGTTTCTAAAAGTTAATACTTTTTGAGCTATTCCGTCTTTCTATTACTCTATCAACATATTTGGCGAGGATTCAACTAGCTTAGTTGTCCTTCCTGTGGTTATTTATTTCCTCTTCTATTATGACCGATTTTAGAAATTCATTGAATGTTATTACGTGCTTCTTGATTATCCACTCGAGTAAATCCAACAGATGCTGTATTGTGCTTAGGTCTAGGGACTGAGATGGTTTACGGAATTGGTTTGGATTGTGGTAAAACAACCATGACTTCACAATGTAAGCCATTTGCTGTGTATCTTTGTCCTGCTGAAAGTAATAATCATCATTCACCGCAAACATCTTGGCACTTACCCTGATATTTTACTTCAATAAGTTCAAAATTTTAATTTTGTACATTCTTGATTCTATAAATTGCTGATTTCCAAGCCAAAGGCTTCCTATGCACCCCCAAACCATTATACTTTGAACCTCGCTTCTGAATGGTCAAAACGTTTTAAATTGGATATTGTAAAACGAAACATCTGCAATGATGCATTTCAACTACATCTATATGGAACTCTCTTGACTATGGTTAAACAAATGAAATACCTCAGGGTTCTTCACAGTACTAAGTTTTTTTGGAAGCAGCACTTAAGTTACATATCCGAGAAATGTAACAAATTATAGCGTTGTCTGTATCCGATAGCACACAACACGTTCGGTATAATTTTCAACGTACATTCTCTCATCTACAATAAAGGGGAATCGAACGTTTCATTATGTATAGTGCTAGAGTTTGAGGTGAGGCACTTAAAAGGAATTCTAAAAATCTGCGACGCCTACAAAGAAAATACTTTTGCGGGTCATATGCGGCTATCCTATCGTATCATAAGTTACGAATCAATTGATGCTCTAGTTCTGGCTTCCCTTCAATCGACATTGCTATTCTTTATAATATAGTTTTTAGGGAAAACATCTCTGCTACTTCCATCTCTAAATTATGACTACAATCAGTCTCGATTTTTCTCCCTCACCCTTCAAAGAGGAATGTCGTCAATATATTATTCAGCTTTGCGACAACAACATAAATGATTTCCATGTTACTTGTATACTTATGGCAGTAAAACTGATGGAATAGTTGGTTTCGCTTTTGTTGTGTTTAGGAGTGGTGTTGAATCCGAGAATTTTCAATTTAGAGAATCCATGATGAAAGCATAGTTTTTGTAGCTGAACTTTTATGTTTAAACCTCGCCATTAAATGGATCACTAAACAAAATAGAGTCATCTCAGACTATTTCACATGTACAGAATGTATTTCCTCCTTGTATTCTCTTAAGAGTTAGAGAGTATTTCTCTTCATCTAACAACGTAATCACCGCGACACAAAAGCAACTTAAAAACCTAAAAGATAAAAATCATCTCAATAGATTTTGCATTTGTTCGCAGATACACGGGCGTTCTTGGAGATGAGCGGGCCTATTGGTTTGCGTAGGCTGCAACCAAGCGCAAAATTGACATTGCGGTTAATATTCCTGAATCATTTTACAAGTAGATTATGAGAGAAAGAATGGGGAAGTGTTGTAACCAAGAATATCTCATTTCAAATAAAGAAGCTTAAGAAAGAATTTTTTTCCAACCATTAATAAGACTGGCCTGCCATCATTTTTATACTAATTACAAAATAACCAAATTTCTAATCGGTCATGGCAACTTTAAAAGCTACTTGAACAAATTTAATTTAGTTTCATAATTTTCCTGCAATTATGATATTGGTGGCGAGGAAAATGTAAAACACGAGCTCCTTCAGTGTTCCAAATTTGAAAGCGAATTGTCCTAAGACTGGCTTTCAAGGGACTTAATATAAATCGGTGAATAATTCTGTTAATATATTTCTTGGTTATAATTGGTAATATTTCTGCGAATTCATTGTAAATATTTGTAATAATTCAATAGTTCCTCAAAAGATTTTTGCCTTCATTCCTTTGTAATGTGTGACTAATACTTACTTCTGTGAACCCCGTGTGATACTTTGTGGTGCACGGGGATTTTATAATTGGCGCAACTCAGCCATAACCAGTCATCTTTTATCCATTATTTTCCAATTTTGGTTCAAGTCCCCCTTCTTTGGAATATCTCAGAAACAAGTTTGGCTCTTTAAGTTGCTCATACTCTTGGATTTATTTTTACAGAGCCTATTAAAATTCAAGGTTCTCGAGGTGGCACTGCTGACGGGTGGCCGGTCAGCACTGTCAAAAAATCAATCAAACAAAAAATTTTGGTTGATTTGTAGTTTATGAACACTTTTTTAATCAATGAATTTCTCCTATTAACAGTTTCAATCATTTGATTAAAAATATTTCCCTCTTTTTTAAAGATCTAAGATGATATTTCTTTCAATAGTGCATCTATCTCTTTTTTGCTACCTACCTTGGAATCACGCAAGCATTCAAATTTGAAAGTCTAAACAAATTGTTATAGAACTTTATGATTACTGTAAATCACGACTTGGTGTAATTATATCATCATAAAAGTTACTTTTAAAAGTTATATTTTGTAAGTGTACGCGGACTTTTGGTGGGGGTGGTTGGGGTTGGTTATTATTTGGTGATAATTACTGTTTTTACACGTTAAGATGAATTTTGTTATTTGAGTAAGAAAATTTTGAAGAATCCCTGAGGGTTATGTTATTTTTCTGAAGCGATAATTTAATAGAACTTTTAGCATAAACACATGAATATAAATGCTACGGTTTAATTGTAAAAAATTTTATTTAAGGGCCTTGCATTCATAATTTCCAAATATGATAGTTCTGAAATTGCACAAATTAAGTGTCAACACAAATATCGTCCTCTTTATTTAAGTGAGGTAAAAAATTGCAAGAATTATCTCCAACAGCCCTCGCTAAAATTCACAGTGTGATGCTAGTTATATATATATATATATATATATATATATATATATATATATATAGAAAAAAATTAATGAAATTATATAATTTATAACCATTAACTTTCATTCCCTTTTTTAAGTTTTTAATATATGCATTTTCTTATTGTCTTCATGAATATCTCAGACAATATTCCATCATATTTACAATATTACATTTTTAAAATAAGTGTAACAGTTTTTTCCCCGCTTTTTACTCTTTTCTAAGGACTCTGTTTAACACCTTTTGTTGTTTCTATGGACTCTGTTAAAACCTTTTTTGAAATTTACGTTGAAAAAACTGTGTACGAGTCAAAAAATTACGACAAGGGTGGCCAACCCACGGCACGCGTGCCACAGTGTGGCTCGATGGAGTTGTACCCGGGGCAAGTGAGGACGTACTGAATTTTTTTTTAAAAAAATTAAAATATAATAAATAACCATTTTTTAGAATTTTATTGAAGTGGGGTTATCTCAGACGAGAAAAACCTCGGTCAACATATACTCATGTCCATAAATAAAGGATAATGAAGTTCAGGCAAAGAAAGACACAGAAGCAAAACAAATATGATTATTTGTAAAGTCTATTAACAAAACAAAAGGTAAAGAGCAAAAAAGATGCTATATGTTTGACATAATTAATAAAAATTGCGATTTTTACTCCCTGGAGCAAATTTTAAAAAAGAACCTATTTACAAAAAACAGTATAACATGGTTAGTATGATGGTTAATACGGAGTATGTCTCCCGGACGATGCAATACAGGCCTTACAACGCCTACGCATGCTGAGTATCAAATTATCAATCTGATCTTGGGGAATATTACACCACTCATCAAGCAATGCCCTCCGAAGTTCCGGTAGACAGGTGGGAGGGGGTTGACGGTCTGCAATTCGTCGGCCAAGCATATCTTACACATACTCTATTCGATTCAAGTCCGGTGAGTATGCTGGCCAATCCATACGGGTGATATCCTCCAATTGAAGGTATTCGTCTACAATGTTTACACGGTGAGAACGGGCGTTGTCATCCATAAACAGAAATTCAGCACCCATGGCGCCCCGAAACAAACGTACATGTTGTTCCAGAATGACATCCCGATAGATGTGGCCTGTCATCGTTACACTCTGAACATGCAGGTCAGTTCTGGAACCAAGAATAATTCCTCCCCAAACGAGCCATCCTGCATCACCGTAACGGTGTCGTTCAATGGTGTTCTCTTGGTGGTAACGGGTACCTGGCACTCTCCATATGAAATTCTGGCGAGAATCGGACGGCAAACTAAACCTGGACTCGCCGGAAAACATCACACAAGATCACTGTTACGGTGTCCACAATGCATGCCCTCTACTCCAGGTTAATCGCAGGCGACAGTCAGTTGCGGTAAGGTGGACACATCTGACAGGCCTACGAGCATATAGACCAATGTGCCCTAAGCGTCTGTACACGGTCTGCCTTGAAACTGTCGTACCGGTTGCTGAAGAGAGCTGACGAGACAGGTCTGATGCTGTGCTCCGTCTGTTTCTTTTGTCAGTAACTGCCAAATACCGGTCCTCATTCGGCGTTATAACTCGGGGGCGACCTGTGCTGTAACATCTACTCACATTACCATCATCTTGGAATCGTTGCCAAAGCCTGGAGATGACATTCTGGATGATTCCAAGTTCCTCGGATACTTCTAGCTGGGTACGTCCACATTCCAGTCTTCCGATAATTCTACCACGTAAAAAATCACCCAAATGCTTCTTTTGTGTCATAACTATGCGGTTATTGCACTGAAAGGCTTTTAAAGCGCTTATGAACAATTTTACTTCTTTGCCACCATTCCTTATATACCCCTCTCTTACACTCTCGTCATTGTGACGTACTATCCTTGCCATTTGGCGGTTTCCTGTAATTTGCATATTGTTCTTCAAGATGTGTGTGATAATTCTACAGGTAAAATTTTTATTTTAGATTTCAATTTCTGTGTGATTCTGAATTATCCTTAATTTATGGACATGAGTGTATGTAAATAAATGTTTTCTCCTATGAACATAATAAAATAATTATCACTCAAAATTAGCTAATGTGCACCAATAATAACCTAATTTTGTTAGCATCTGTGACAGCTAATCCTAATAATGATGACTTGGTAAAAAAAGTTAGTAATTCAAAGCCACATTAAGTAAATACTGAACGTTTAATAATAATTTTGAATTAAATTATTCAAGTTATTCATTTTTATTTTATACCTAACCTAATTGATGAGAATTTGTAAAAATTTATTAACAATTAAACGTAAAGTTGTCATTCCGTCTTATTTATTATATATATATTTTTAATTTGGACTAATTTGCTTTAAAAACGGGTGCTATTTGCGTAAAAATCCCATTATAATATTATAAGTAGCATTTTTGCACTTTTCCGTATTTGTTGGTAGCAAAAGTCGAAAGTAGCACGCAATATTTTTTTTTAAATAAATAGTAGCACTGTTTCAAAAAGGGTGACCACCCTTTCATTACAATATAATGATTCTTAGATCAGTAATCCCCAAACTTTTTTTCGTAAA
Source organism: Trichonephila clavata (assembly GCA_019973975.1). Lineage (NCBI taxonomy): Eukaryota > Metazoa > Arthropoda > Arachnida > Araneae > Nephilidae > Trichonephila > Trichonephila clavata. Next base: position 267,419 of record BMAO01004906.1, read on the forward strand.
GAACTTTTCAATGTTTGATAATATTACCATGACCCACGAACGGGGGGGGGGGGAGTTGATTGCTTATATTGTTTTGATTTAATAATTTAAATTTAATTGTATGGTATAAACATGCCTTCAGAATAAAATACAGCTACACCAGAAATGAATATAAAGTGATTTCGATAAAAAGTCGCACAAACGCAAGAGATATGCACTACAGTAAATAAAATAGAAATAATTTCATGTTCCTTGCATCGCTCTGTACCTTCTGATACACGAACCATTACCGGTCCGCGGTATGAGTGTTGGAGACCACTGCAGTAGATTAATAAAATGTATTAAGGTTTGATTAAAAACAAGTACTGCCATAACTTATTGTAAACTGTGACATTGATTGAATGACAGTGCCACTTTTTTGAAAATCTGTAGTATCATCTGTCTCTCTGTAAAGAACATTCGGCCTTTGTATCGGAATTAGGAGTAAACATAGCTTCAGAATATCTGGATTATCGTTTGACCTCATTTGAGTCTCCTGACGTCAGATAATATTTTAAGCCAATGTTATAACACAAATTTCCTCGCCTTTACACCTCATTATCCTTCTAGTTTTACTATTTGAATCTAACGTAGTTTCTATTTTAAAAATCATAAGTTTTTCATACTTAAAAATCCTAATCTTGCATCGGAAAATTTCAAGTAGGGTAAATTTGACAGTTTTTCAATAGATTTATGCAACACCAAAAAGTGTTTTAAGAAACTGCCACCTAAAATTGATATTTTTTGTTTATATTTACTCAAACCATAATTAAGAAATAAAATATGCTATTAACATCATGTATTAGGTTGAATAGATTAAAGTACAAATTAATTTATCTTGTTTTTTCGTGATATTTAGCTGTTAAAGAATCCTTATTGGCATGTCTCCGAAAAAAAGAAAAGAAATTTAAGTAATTTGATATAATACAAACTTTTAATGGTGCAAAGTATGGAAAATGTCAATTAAATTTAAAATACCTTCATTAAAAAAATCAAATTATCTCAGAAACTGCTCTTAGAATATATTTAACTATTTTTTTTTAATAAGGAGATTAAGCCAAAACTTTTTTTAAAAAATCTATGGTATTTAAATATTCTTGAAACTTACGACGAATAATATCTTTTGGCTTGGAGGCTGGAAGGCTTAGATGCTGATCGGGTTTGAAGATGGTCCCTAAGACACATGTAATTTGTGTATTCCCCTTGTTTTCTGTTGACAGGATGTTGTCGGATTATTAAGGTGGGGGTCCCGGCACCCGGTCAGGAAAGTTGAATGGACTCATAAATTTGGAGAGTCGTCGTGAAATTTGTAACTTTGCGCTTGGTTCCTGACCAATGACTAGGCGAAACCAAAGGGCGTGCGGATGAAAAAAGGGGTAATTTGCCCCCATTTAAAAGGAGGAACCGGGACATTTCTCCACAGAGAGATCAAGAGAGTTTATTAACATATACTTAACAAAAAAGCCAAAGCACCACCCATCGCCTGGCCTCCGTTTCAGATAAGTGAAATGTTTGTAATATTCTTAATCTTAAAAATTTAGTAGCGTACAATCATGAATTTCGTGATGTGTTTTTTAAATGTAATAAACGAATTTGTTTTAATTTAATCCGAGTAATTCATTAATTTTGCGTTGTCTTTAATTATGATTTGAAGTACTAACCACTATCATGATGCAGACATTAGTTATATAATCGAACCTGCGTAAATCATAAGATGTTAAATAAAGTAGAATTAGGAGCGCTGCATTATCTGGTGCCAAGTGACCAGGATTCGAGGGAAATTTTTTTCCCCTCTTTCGTTCACGCGTGAATTTTTAGATGAATTTGGGCAATCGCTAATGTGTTGTGTTCGAATGTATAGTAAATTTAAGATGGTTGTAATGTTGAATACATTGGCGTTAACTGTAAAGCAAATTTTTCCTCGCAAGTTTATTTTTTTTCTCAGTAGATGAAAGGTTAAGAATTTTCTTTTCTCGATCCCATATTGTTCTAATGTATTTAGTCACTGGTATATTGGATGGAGATGGATCCTTCTCTTTTGTAAGAATGTCAACATATTTTTTTTTAACTTCATTCTGTCGTTAATTTTATCTTAATTGAAACTCGCCGGTTTTAGATAAAATTCGCATTATGCCTCGTTCTCGTCAGGTCGATCCTATTCAATTACATACTACTTCCAATCGGTTTAATTTAATTGAGTTGATCCCACAATTTGCGCGCAGTGAGGGTTCGAGTGTTAGAAAATTTTTTAATAAAATTAGCGAAGTTAGGCAATGGGGCAGATAATGAGAAAACTGCAATTTTGAAACTCAAACTTTCAGGTGTAGCAGAAGAATTTTTTTTGCTGACCCCAGCAATAATGATATTTACGACTTCGAACAATTGTCTCAAATTCTCGTTAAGAGATTTGAATGCACAGTTCCATTGTCCACGAAACTTCAACTGTTCTCCGTTTGTCAGCAGGGAATTTCTGAGACTGTGCAGGAATTCGCATCCAGAATCAAAAAATTGGGAAATCAGGTTTTTGAGTCACATAACGTTGTGGCATCATCGGCAGTCCGACAGGCGAACGATCAACTTTTACAATCTAGATTCATTAGTGGGTTGAAGAATGATATAAGAAGATTCGTATTGGCGAGGGACCCCACAACATTTGAACAGTCCATTTCGGCCGCATTGTTAGAGGAGCAGCATCAGAGACTTAATGAAATAGCGACAAACGATCGCGCGGGATTGACGGAAAATAACAAAGAATCAGTGATTGTTTCAGCTCTTGCGGAACGCGTACAGGACTTAAATATTAGAGTGGGTAAACTACAACAAACCAAGGGCTCCGTAAATGCTTATCACTCTGATTCATCGAGAAATTTCCCTCGCAGAAACCCCGTTTCATTTCGATGTTATTATTGTCAACATATAGGTCATAAACAAAACGAGTGCCGAAAACGGATGAGAGATGAAAGCCTCACAATACACTTGGGTTTCCGAGACGTTCGCGAGGAAGTCGAAGCGGTTATTCACAGAGAGAGAGATACAATGCCACGCAGAATAGGGGAGTGATTTATGAATCACCGCCCTCGGGAGGTTTTCGGGGTGGTTTTCAAACACATTTTCACGGTCAAAGGAACGCAGGGAATTTAAACTTCCGAGGAGAGAGACGTCATTAGAAGACGGGCAATTGGGCGCTCTCTCTCCAATTTGTAATATTAACTTACCGATTGTCGAGGCAAGCTCTGGGGGCCATAAGTTCAATATTTTAATTGATTCTGGAGCTTCTGTTTCACTGTTGTCAAATTCTTTTTTCGATAAAATAAAGAATAAATATATGAAACCGTTGGAAGTTCTAGTAAAAATCAAGGCAGTAAATAACGGGGAAGTGGAAATAGTGGGTTGTTACAAGATACATTTGGTTTTGGGGAAATTTCATTGTGAGCAAATTTTTTTTATCACTAAACAGGAATTAAATATTGGTTACACAGCGATCTTGGGTTTCGATTTTATTAAACTTAGGCACGCGATGTTAGATACAAAATTTAATTGTTTGAGAATAGCTGGGAATTCCATTCCATTTGTTAATTGTGAAATTTCGTTGCAAAATGACACTGCGTGTGATATATTTGGAATTTTGGAAAATAAAACTATTATTGGTCCAAAGCAGGTTAAAAATGTTCGTTTTAAGGTACCAGTTTTGCCTCATTCTAGTGTAGTTGCCACTATTGTTGGTGCTGTTAAATTAAAAAATAGGGGTATATATATAAATTCACCGCATGTCACTTTCGATTCTCAACTTAACACAACCGAGTTACAAATTACGAATAATTCCGAATACATTATAACTTTAAATAAAAACATGAGAATCTGCACTGTTAATAGTTATGAAGAATTTTCGGTCGATTTACCAATATCACAAGATACCTTACCTGAATTATCTGAAAAAGACTTTAACTTCTCTCGATTAGATCCTAGAACAAAGAGTAAATTAATGCAACTTTTAATAAAACACAAAGATGCTTTCGCTCGATCAACCGCTGAATTATCCGCCGCTAATACAGAACATCATAGAATATTATTGCAGCATAATTACCCAATTAGATGTCCGATTTATAAAATCCCATTTAATCTTCGAAACGAATTTAGGAAACAAATATCCTATTTAGAGAGTGCGGCCATTGTGTCAAAATCCAGATCTCAGTATAACACACCTGCTTTATTTTTCAGACAGAGAGATAAATGGCGTTTTGTTCTGGATTTTAGGAAATTGAATGAAATTACGTTGACTCAGGATTTTGCTATACCTACTTTGGACGACATTCTTCATGAGATTTCGGGGTCGAATTATTTTTCCGCTTTAGACATGAAGTCCGCATTTAATCAAATACCACTTCATTATAGAGATAGACATAAAACGGCTTTTTCTACACCTGACAGTGATAAATACGAATTTAATAGACTTTGTTTTGGTCTTAAAAATTCCCCTAAAGCTTTTCAATCCATAGCGCAGGAAATATTAGGAGATTTACTTCACACCGGCGCTCTAGTTTACATAGATGATATAATTTTGTTTTCAAAAACCATCCAAGAACATTTCGAATTAATTAATAAAGTGTTAGAGCGTTTCGAAAAAGCTAATCTTAAATTCAATCCAGCTAAGTGCCAGTTTTTAACTAAGAAATGTAAATTTTTGGGGTTTTTGTCACACCGGAGGGTATACTCATTGATAAGGATAAGACGATCACAATTAATCAGTTTCCTGTTCCGATAGATCAGAAACAAATAAAATCTTTTTTAGGATGCTGTAATTTTTATAGAAGGTACATTAAAAATTTTGCCAAACGTACACGGCCTTTAACGAATCTTTTGCGGAAAGATACTCCTTTTGAATGGACTTCAGAAGCTCATGCTTCATTCGATGATATTAAGAACGCTCTTCTAAATCCACCTGTTTTGGCTCTACCTGATCTTGCCGCAGAATTGCAAGTCACGACTGATGCTTCTTCCTCGGGTATCGGGGCTGTTTTAGAACAGAGGTATCCTAATTCAGAAGTTAAACCTTTATATTTTTTTTCAAAAAAGTTGAATCCTTCGCAATCTAAATACAACGCCACGGTCCTTGAATTTTTCGCAATTTACACAGCTCTAAATTTTTTTAGGCCTTTTCTTTTGGGGAGGAAGTTCAAAGTTTTTACGGATCACAAGCCTTTAGTAGGGTTCTTATCTAATAAAAATCCCTCTTCTAAAATTCTATGTTGGAAATTGTCACTTGAAGAATTTAATTATGAAATTCATTACGTAAAAGGCTCTTTGAATTCCGTCGCCGATCATTTATCTCGTTATGACAACACTATTACTTTAGCTTTACCTGATTCTGAAGATCTAATACAAATGCAGAAAAACGACGAATCGTTAAACGACATCCTACATAAAATTAATAATAAAGATTTTAGCCCATGAATTAGCAGTTATTTTATTAATGGGGAGGGAGTGCTATGTCATTTTTCTAAGCGCCCAAATAAGTCACCCAGAACTGCCATGAAAAAACAAGTTTGTGTTCCTCATTGTCTTAAAGCGAAAGTTTTGGAATCAATTCATTCGGAATATGGAGGGCATCTTAAATTTTTCAAGACTTATCAGAGACTTAGCGAAAAAAATTTTTGGCCTAATATGTACAAGGATGCTAAGAATTTTGTTCGTTCTTGCATCATTTGTTTAACTCGAAAAAACGCTTTCAATATTCCACTAGCCCCGCACCAGCCCATGGAACAGAGCCATGTGCTAGGTGAAACTTATTCAGCCAGGTCATATGGATATTTTTGGTCCTTTAAAAACCACGCCTAGCGGGAATAGTTATGTCCTTTCTATGATAGATGCATTCACCAAATACATTCATATCGTCCCACTTCCTGATCTTAAGTCCAGCACCATATCTAAAACTTTCTTTGATAATTATATTGTACACAGGGGCTGCCCTCATAAGTTGGTTGTCGATAACGCCACTTATTTTAAAAGTTCTGAGTTCCTGGAATTTTGTAGAGCCATGGGTATCGAGAAACGACATATTTCAACTTATTCAGCTCACATAAATGGAAGAGTAGAGAAGCCAAATCAATCGCTGGCTAACATCCTTGCAGCAATCACTCATGACACAAACGACTGGGATGAACAACTCCCTCACACTATGTTAGCTTTAAATTCAGCAATTCACGAGGCCACTTTCACTTCGCCCTTCTTTTTAGAACACGGCAGAGACATTCGTCTGTCGTACACATATCAAAAGAGCTCTGATACATCACAAAATACGTATGAATACGTCAAAGACTTTTACCTTCATTAGAGAATATTTTTCAGAAGGTCCTAGATAATTTTAAAAATCAAGAAGCATCTCACATCGCTCTTAGCACAAAGAATACAAAGTCGCATCATTACGATTATCAGATTGGTTCTTTATGTTTTATCAGGACACCTAACCTTAAATCTAAATTGTCTCCAAAACTCAGACCCAAGTTCGAAGGTCCCTATATAGTTGTAGAACGGTTTTCCAAAGTGAATTACAGAGTTCAGCATGTCGAGCATCTGAGAAAGAAATTTAACACGCTTGTCAACCGGATGATTCCTTTTATAAAAAGATTTAAATATTTGCATTTGAACAATTTGGATGAAAATATAACAGTAGATACAGAGGTAAAAAATGTTTGTGGGGAACAGAGATATAATTTAAGGAATCGTGTGAATTCGAATATTTAGATTAATCTTATTACACACAGTGTTTCAAAATAAATAAATTAAACTTATACAAAATTTTAATGTTTACTTTGTTCATATTATTGCTGACATTTTTTTTTATTGGAGAGGGGTCCAGGTTTATCTTTTAATACTTCAAAGATTGTTGTCGGGTGTATTATAGGAATTCATTTTGTATCAATGAGAATTAATTGTATTTTATTATGTTGGTACTTATATATATATCAATATTATATACATTAATGTTTTTTTTATTTTGTTTTTGTCACTCTCATTTGCTTTTGCATGTATGTTATTTCAATATATATGCTGTGGACAAAAGGTACATGTCTACAATAAGCTAGGAAATATAGAGAAAGGTCTCTTGTATAACTCATAAAGTCAGTGAATTACTATTTTTAGCTATGTGTGTA